>VWZS01007823.1:361585-501427 GCA_013397075.1 Rhabdornis inornatus
GCGGGGTAGACCCCGCCCGGGCGCGCAGGTAGCGCCGGCGGCAGCGCCCGTGTGCCCATACAGAGCCGAGCCGCACCGCGCCGGCTGGGCGCAACCCGCGCACCCGGATGGGCTGAACGCCTTCCCGATCCGGGCGGGTGGCGGGGCCCGGGGGCGGCACTTACCAGTTTTCCTGCATCCACTGGATGGCCGCATGCTCGTTGAACTGCTTCTCGAATTCGTATTCCTGCAAAGTCAACACTGACATGTTCATTGGCCCGGTGGCTGCGGAGCCGCTCCCCGCGCCGAGATGCTGCCTGCCGCCGCCTCGGGAGCCGGGCCCCTGCGCGCCCGCTGCCGGAGAGCCCCCGCCTCTGGCCTGGCCCGCCCCGCCTCAGCGGTACCCCGGGTTTAGCATAGCTCCGCTTCCCTCCGCGCCTCTCCTCCCGGGCCCGCCGGTCTCCTCCTCTTCTGCGGCCGCCGCGCAGCGCCCGGGGGCGGTGCGGTCTTAGTGCCCGCCCGCCGCCGCCGCCGCCGCCGCCGCCGCCGCCGCCGCCCGGGACACCCGCCCCCCGCCGCCCCTCAAACAACCCTGCTGGCGCTCCGCGCTGGTGGACCGCGCCGGGCTTGCGCTCGTGGCAGGAACCACCGCTCCCCCTGCACAAACACACACCCCAGGCTGTCAAAAATAGCTACAAAAATAGGAAGCCCCCTTCCCTGTGCTAAGTCCATGCCGCAGCGCCCTGCGTGCCCTCGCCGGTCAGCCGGGAACTAAAGAAGCACAAGCTCAGATTTAGCCAGAAGGGCAGGCGGATACACTCCCCAGAAGAAACCTAACCCCCCCCCCCACGCTCCTGACTCGTCCTTTTTTGCATTTAGATCCTAGCGCACCTTCTGCGGGTGCCTCCATCCCGCGGGAGTGGGCTCTCTGCCCCTCTGCCGAGCCGGGTCCAGCTTGCTGCGGGGACAGGGGCTGCAGCTGGGTGTCCCCATGCGGGGACACCGTCCTGCAGCCAGGCTGCCCCGAGCTCCCTGCTGTGCACAGACACGCTTTTGGATGTGTGCATGGGGCTGGTGGAGCATGGGGCAGAGACCCTAAGTCTAACTATCACCTGCTGAGCTGCTCTCGCAGTTCGGTCACACGGTGTTTATGTAGCCTTCATTTTCCTTCCCATCTCATCTGCTACTTGCTGATGTTTCCAGCTGAGCTCTTTCGACTCCAGCAGCATCCTGGATGTGCATTGCAGTACGAGCCGAGCTAAAAGACTGGTCCCAGCCCCCACTCAACTTGCAGTCTTAAGGCAGGAGGAAAACAGTGTGGAGGAAGCCAGCCTAAGCAAGCAGGTCCATCAAGGTCAGCATGCTCTTGACTCTCCTGGGCTTCAGTTCTCATTGACACGGAAGTCTTTAGTATCATTAAACACAAACATTGAGAAAATGAAAAAAAAGAGAGAGTATTGAGACATCAACAGCTAACCAGTCTGATGATCCTGCTTGCATTTGGACTACCACGTTCTTCAGAGTCATGTTTTCCAGCACATTAGCCTGAAGGTCTGAAGACCTGCTCCCTTACACTGGCAGCTTCCTAAAGTTGATGTCAGAGCTGGTGGGGTGCACAGGATGAAGCTGAAGGTTATGGAATATTATGACGAGGGCTTCTTTAGGGTTCAGGTGGCTCCAGGGCTACAGATGAGGTTGATTGTTGCCTCTGCATGGTTTATGTCTACCTGGAAGCTCAGCTGCCAACCAGACTCACAAAGCATCCGTGTGGCATTCAGCCTTCATTGCAGAGTGCAAGACACCAGGTAGAGGTAAAGTCACAGGAACACTTTAAAATTTACTGTAACAGTTTCAGGAAATATGTTTACAGCCTGGAAATACTAACCCTACTGAGATTCGTGTGAGTCTTGAAAACTCACTGGGGACCTTTCCAAGTTTTCTATAGCTCTCAGGGCTTCTGCATAGATTAAACAATCTGCAGTGAATCTTGCTTCCTTTCCTGTCCCGCTCTACCTAAAAATTCCCCCTAGCACGTTACTATCTACAAGTTAATCCTGAAGCTTGGGACTTCCAAAATCTCTGTGAACAATGGAAGAACATATAAAACCTTCTTGGCCTTGAGGAGTTTGTAAGACCTGCTTCTAGTTCACTGATCCCAGTCAAGAACAGTAAACAAAAACATATAGTCTATTCTAAAGGAAAATAACTTTTATGCCACCATTTTTGAAGTAATATAATTAGTTCTCACATAAAAGCACAAACTTGAAGTGAAAGTAGGAAATGCCTCTCAGGAAAAAGGATGTGGGGAGAATGAAGAGGTGTCAAGAAACAGGGAATAAAACATTAGTCCCCCTGTGCTCGTTCATGTTCATACCTCTATATTGTTGTGTTTTTTATGGGGTGCCCATCTTGTTCAGTAAGTGGATAGTTGTTGAGCATTACTTTTTATTCCCTTTATTTAGCATGTCTCCTAAGGCTGTGTAGAAAGCGTAGCAGGTAAGTGATGCATTTTCTACCAGATACATGTTTATGCCATTTCCCCAAGACCCTTTGGCTGAATAAGGCAAGCAGCTTCATTCAGGATTTACAGATAACTCTCTAATCAGGTTGGGCACCTTACCATCATAATTTCTGCTACTAAGCAAATACTTTTCCCTCTGTGTCATAGAGTTAATTTATTGCAAAAACCATTAGGGTTCTATTGCTGTAAGAAGTAATTTTGAATAGTTTGTCTTGCTGATGTATAGCTACGTCTCAACTAAACTCTTAGCAGCTGCTGGGAAATGAGATACTATACTGCTGGCAAGTCAACATAAGGTATAGTAAGTGGCAATGAGAGTTGACATTGTGATTTAAATGTAACATCGATTACTAAAATACACAGAGACTTGAAGGAGGCCTGCGTGCTCAAGAGCTTATTTCCAGCTGTATCAATTAATGCATCAAAGGATTTAATCTCCCTGTCTGTGATTTTGCTATACTTGAAATGAAAGCAACATGCAATAACGGAAGCCATGGAAAACTGGGTTCCTCTATATACCCCATAATCTAGAAACAATTCGGTGATGGTCTTGGATAAGGTAATGGGAGTTAGTATCAAGAATGAATGGTCCTAACAAAGAGAAAGATTTCATCAAGTGCCAGGCAATGAACAAAAAATGGCCAAAAAACATTTATGGCCAGCCCAAGTCTACCTGGCAACTCAGGCCTGCAAATTGTTTGTGCCACTGCATTACTCCTGGTCTCAACCATGGGCAGCTGGGAAGCTTCTTGAATGGATTCCATGCTAAGTCTAAGCAAACCCTGTGAACCAACTGTTGTACAAAGGAAGTGTTAGCACGTAATAAATTAATAGTAAACACTAATCTGAATTGCGAGGAAATTTAAAGCAGGATTGTTTTGTCAACTTTAAGGCCTGTCTCAATGTACTCCCTTCTGTCATGCTAGAGTACCCAGGGACTTCAGCCTGATCACATGCTTAGAAGTTACCTGTGTGCTCTGAAATCACCTAGATCTGAGCTCCTCTGAAATACTTTTAGTGCAGCTCATGCCAGTTACCACAGAAGGGATGATGGGCAGGAGCAAGCTGCAGGGTGCACGCTGGGCCCAGGCAGATGAAAATCTGGTAGCTCGGATGAAAAATCTGCCCCTCCTCATTGTCAGGACTATGGTTTAGGTTGGCTCAATAAAGGCTTACTGATGTAAGTGGGGTAATTTTATCTTTGTCTTCACATGGTTTGCCTCCTCGGCCCCTCTCAGTATTTCCTTCATAGCCATAAGAACCAGAAGCATTCTTCAGTTTGAGCTGAAGCTCTAGGCCGTGGTTTGTGGCAAGAAGTGGAAAATATCTGTGGGTTTGGATCACATGACATCTTGTATATAAAACACAATCCAACAGCAAGATCTCCCTCCTTTACAGCCATTTCCATATAAATCACCCAATTTGTATTCGCTATCTTTGCACACACTAGTAGCAGTTCTCAGCATATCCCAGATGGTATTCATTCATAGGCAAAAGACACAAATCTTTTTCTGCATTGTCTGCCAGTACATCTGCAGACCTGTGGAGTACTTCATCTGTACAAGCTGGGAAAAGCACCACACTAACGACGTCCTTCTTTCCCTACAACCTTGGGTAGGATGATATGAGTAAATGAGAGAGAAAATAAATTGACTTTCATTGTTCAGAGCTCAACAAAAAGAATCTGTTTTGTAAGGCAAGGAAGCAAGATGCAGGAGCAAAAAGCGAAAAAGTTCAAATATGGGCACATAATTTTAGAGCTGGATGCCTTTGCTGAACTACCTGTTTGCATGCTGAGGTCATGATAAAGATCTGTGGCAGAGATTGGAAGAGAAACCAATTTATGGTATTTGGTGTTAATCCGTATATGTTCTTGACATTCTTATGTATTATTTTTTAATTGAATTAAGTTAAAAATTGAAAATATGGTTGAAGTAATGGGGTCTGTGCAATCACATTCTAAAGACTATTTTAATTTTACATTACAGTACAAAAGAGACAGAAGCAGAAAACATGGCTTCAGATGCCTAATGCTGTTATTATCAGTGTCCAGGTAGGTATGCATGTATTTTGGGTAAAGAGTGGAAAGATGTAAACATAGCAACATGTGTGTGTGTACTTCAATCTTTATGTTCCATGCTTTTTTATAGTTTGGATTTCTTGAAAGACTGTTACTGCATATTTCATGATCTTGGAAAGTTAGCAAAAAGCTAACAGGTGCTTTGATAAAGTGGCTGCATTGCAAAATATTGGGCACCCTGAAAATCTTGTGATTGGATTTTTTTCTTCATGATTTTACCCTCTAGCAGTGAGATTGCCTGCCAGCTGTGATTAGGAAAGTGTCATCAAACAGGCCTGGACTTTTCACCTGCTTTTGCTCTGTGCAGGTTTAACTGCTTCCAGAGCCAACACAACTGATATTGCTATCGCTCCTGAACAAATCAGTTCACTCCCCTCCGTAAAAAAACCCTGACAATGCAACAGTGGCATTGCCAAATGGCTTACAGGCTCTATCCCAACTGTTTCAGCTTGCACTACAAACAGATTGCAATTCTGCTGCAGAGTTTTGTGCTGTATCTTGCTGTGGCTCTGGAAAGACCTGATGGTCTCAGCAGGGACTAGATGTGGTGGCACACCTGCTGTCTGAGGCAATGGAGTCAGAGATGGGATTTGGAAATGGTGCCCACTTGCTACCTATTTGAAGATGAAAATTATCACTTGGGCTTCTTCACAGCAGGAACAGGATTCATTCCTGTTAATTATTGCTTAATTGTTAAGGTTATGATTACTTACTACTGTTATTAGATCAAATGTGAATGTACTACACAAGTGCCATGTAGAGATTACCAAAATGAAGGACAGGACTAAGGCATAGGTATGCTGCATAATCTTCCTGCTGCTGATGAGATCATACAGGTATGCACAAAGTCTCACTGATTACAAAGAGGAAAAAGGAGGTCTCGCTCTTCCATGTAATAATGAGACATTTAACCGTACAAATATTTGATTAAATTCACTTTTAGGGATTTATCAAAAAAGTAACAGTGCCTCAAATAATGCTTAGGCTGGTTCTTCGAGACTGAAAATGGGAAATGATTGCTGAACTTTTGTTCTTTTACTTCATCAGTCAGACTGAACCCTGCAGTCAATGAGGAAGGAGGTGCAAAAGATGAAGAAATCTTTATAGTCACCTCCTTTAAAACCTTTAGTTCTCAATAGCAAAGTCACTTGCTCTGTGCCATCTGGAATCTGTGCGAAACTAGTATAGAAAATAACTTCACATTGCATTTTAGAGACACATGCACTTTAAAGTACAAGAAAGAAATGCTTTATATAAACAGTTGCACAGTTGCACAGATAAGCTGTTTTTAAAGGGCTTCTTTTAACTTTTAAACACATCTTTGAGCCTCTTCTGCACTTGTATTTTTTTGCTTCATAAGTGCTTTTCGTTGGCATAAAAAAGTGGTCTATGATAGCATTAGATTGAATACATGAAGAAAGAGGAACAAATTATGATGCTAATAAAACTACAAGGCCTTTTGTAGGAAGTTGGCGGGGTCAAGGGTAAGTTTTTTGTACCCAGCTGTATGTTAAATCTGCTGTCACTATTTCAGAGGTTTGGGAAAGTCTGTGGGCAGACTCTGCCCCTGCTATTCAAGCCTTGAAGTATCCTATATCCCAGCAGTTTCATCAGTGTAGCTGGATCTATATTACGGCATGGCTGAGGACCCTTAACATAAGTCGCTTCAGTCTCAACTGAAGTCGCTTCAGTCTCAACTCATTTTCAGACAGATAGGTGTCTGGTACTGCTATTTGAGATATCCTCCAGTATTCTTTTTGGCCTCCAGCAGCTGTTCCCCTAAATCTCATTTCCTCTGTACCAGCTCCAGAAATGTGCTGAATCTACCTATCCATAGACACAGTCACCTGCAGTTGGGCACAAAACCATGCCTGTGTGCCTCAAGCTGTTTGCATTCCAACAGAAGAGCCACAGGAATGACAGTTGTTTGGAGGATGAATGCTATTTGGGGAGTGTTCTGAAATAACAAGTCATCTTGCTCTCTGCACTGCAAGCAATTGCCACACTGGCAGGAACAGACTGCCTGGGTGGAAGGGCTGAGCCAACCTGGTTGCCACAGAAGGGGAGTTTCTGCTTCTTGCTCTATTGTTGGTCATGCACTCCCTCTCCCTCCACAACCCTGGCACTCCCTTGGCCCCTCCATCAGCTGATGCAGATGACTACAGTGGGTGGGTAATTCATCTAAAATAAGAAAGGTAAATAGCTTGTGCAATGAATTGTGTTGGCTTCCTGAAAGGTCAGGTCTGGCCCATAGAAAGGGTGAGTAGTGTGCTTGGTGGTGCAGCTGGAATTGGGATGCTCCCTTGCATTCTCTCAAAGGGGCCAAGTGATAGCCAGTTGTAGTTGCCAACTCTTGAAACATCTCCAAGGGCTGTGAGATGGGCAGGGAAGAAAGACCACCTGCTAAGTATGGAAAGGGTGCTAAATGTGAAGTGTCAATTCTCTTTGGATTTTATATATTACTGATCAGACAGGCTGTTCCTCAGCTCCAGCTATCTGCTTGTTTTAATCTTGTTTTACTGCTTCAGTGGTGATCTATCTACCAATCTGTAAACTGGGAAATGTGTATTGCTACAGCCAGGTGCTGCCCAAGGATAAGCCTTCAGTATTGCAAGCTTACAGCAG
This sequence comes from Rhabdornis inornatus, assembly GCA_013397075.1. Classification (NCBI taxonomy): domain Eukaryota; kingdom Metazoa; phylum Chordata; class Aves; order Passeriformes; family Rhabdornithidae; genus Rhabdornis; species Rhabdornis inornatus. The sequence goes on from VWZS01007823.1 coordinate 368,791, forward strand.
AAACTTCTCACTCAGAGAAGCAGAGTGCTTGAAATAGATTAGCCCTGGACCAACTATTCTGATCAGAAGGGTAGGTTCAGGTTTGCTCAGCTTAGTTAACTTGTGCTCAGTGTGGGAGAGGGCTCTGTTTAAAGTTTGGCTCTCAATTGGAAAGGAGGGGTTTCAGAGTTCTGGTACGAGGGCCGTAAATAAGTTGTCACATAGACATAAGGTAGGACATTATTATATCAGTTTAAGAAAAAAGGGTGATAAAATCTGAAACTATGGAGTTTTTCTCCAGCATTTTTAAAAGTACAGGCATTGGGAAAGATCCTTCCAGGGATAAGAATGGCCTTCCCATAGGAAGATATAGAAATATACCGCTGTCTTTGATGTTAAGATCCCTTTTCCCATAATTTCTATTTCCCTTGTCCAGGACAGTCTAAAGAAGAGAGATTAATTTTCCAGCATGCTTGTATGACTATTGGATGAAGGTTTCAATATGCATAGGTCATATAGGACCACTGATGAGCACGAGAAACTGACCAGAGGAAGATTCTTTGCATTTCCATGTGGGGGTCTTCATTGGCTTCCTTAGAAAGGACAGCAAATCAATGTGTTTCCTATCTGAGCCCCTCATCTGTTCAAATCAACACCCAGAAGGCAGGAACTTTCATCACTTGCTTCTTATAACTTGTGTCTTGGTATGGTCTCTGAAGGTCAAACTGCTGATTCTTTATTATGGGAATCAACAGAATATTTGCTGGGCTTCTGTCAGGCCCCAGAAGCAGACACGTGCAAACACCATTTATGGTTGCACCCCAAACCTGTGAACTTTATGGGTTTTATCCATTATGTCTAAGTGGGTCAATGGCAGAATTTCCAAGATGCTTCTGACAAGTCACTTCTCTGCTCCATTTTCTCTCTGAAGAGCAAAACTCTCCCATCACAGCTGATACAGATGGCTAAATTCATTACTGAGTTTTAAATGTAGGGAGAGTCTTAGAAGGAAAGTGTTATTTTACCTACAAAGCATAATTGTTATGTTGCTTATCTGTTATATACATTGTCCACATAATTAAAATGTTCTCTATTCATTCTGTTCATAGTGTAAATGCTTGTCTGTGATTTGTGGTCATCAGTGAAGAAAGACCTAGATGCTGTAGTGCTGTAGCTAGGTGTTAATTGTTGTCATGTTGTATGACAATTGCACTTGCCATGATGCTCTGCTGAGACAAACAGAAAACTCAAGTGTGCTTTTAATCATGCCGCAGAGGGAGAGCCCTGACTGGGGAGAACACAGAGCTAAAATGAACACTGGGAGGCATCACAGGAAGGGGTCCCTGAACTCTCCCTCTCACAAGGAAGGCACTTTGAAATGCTGTGCAGGCTAATAGAGGGAAAAGGAAGCAGAGCTGTCCCAGCTCAGAGAGGAAGGGCGTCCATGCCCCACTTCACCTCAGGTCCATGGCTCCCTGTTGAACTAGGCAGAAAAGCTCATTACAGGTTAGAGCTGGTGGGAGCTGGTGGGTTTTGTGTTTCTTGAAAGGCAAGCACATTGCTAACCAGGTAACTCACAAATTCCCCTGAATCTAGTAGCTGAGTTTAGTGGGAAGAAATGGTAAACCTCAGCTGTCAGCTTAGGAAGCCTGCCTAATGTACTTATCCAAAATAAGATCAAACATAACATTAAAAAAAAAAAAAAAAAAGCGACGTTCTGGCTGTGCTACCCTCCTTTCACCTGCAGAGACCTGGTGCTCAGGTGCTCTGGTGCTAAAAGATGCTGTGTCTCTCTTGGAAGTGGCAGGGACCAGGGTGTTTTTAAAAAAAGACCCCAGTTCCTCTTAGGGTGCATCTAGGGTCAGCAGGAGCTAGTTCTGCTGAGTGTTGAGACTTCACCAGCCATATGAAGTTCAACAAGGGAAAGTGCCAGATTTGACACCTGGGATGTACACACAGACTGGGGAACGAGAGGCCGGAGAGCAGCACTGCAGAAAGGAACCTGGGGGTCCTGGTCCATGGCAAGTTAAATATGAGTTACTGAGCTCTGGCAGCCAGGAAGGCCAACCCTCTCCTGGGGAACATTAGGCACAGGGAGGGGATTGTCCCACTCTGCTCTGCATTGGGGCAGCCTGGGGGAGTCAGGTGCTGGGGGCAGTTTTGGGTGCCACAGTATAAAAAAAGACACTAAGCTGTTACAGAGCATCCAAAGGGGGGCAATGTGCATGGTGGAGGGCCTTCAGGGGAAGCTGTGTGAGGAGTGGCTGAGGTCACTTGGTCTGTTCAGCCTGAAGAAGAGGATACTGAGGGGAAACCTTATTGCAGTCTACAACTCCGTCATGAAGGGAAGAGGGATGACAGACACGGATCTCTTCTCTGTGGTGACCAATGACAGGACCTGAGGGAATGGCCTGAAGTTCTGTCAGGAGAGGTTTATGTTGGATGCTAGGAAAATGTTCTTCACACAGAGGGTGGTTGGGCACTGGAAGGGACTCCCCAGGAAAGTGGCCACAGCACCAAGCCTGACAGAGTTCAAGAAGCGTTTGGACAATGCTCTTAGGCACATGGGGTAATTCTTGTGGATGGCCCTGTGCAGGGCTGGGAGTTGGTCTCGATGATTCTTGCGGGTATCTTCCAACTCAGCTGATTCTGTGATTCTGTGATCTCTGCTCCCAGGAACCTTCTGCTGCTGCTGCTGCTGCTGCTTTCTCTGCTGCTGGCCTAGCTCCCCGCTTCTGCTGGGTGGCTGTGCCCTCTGCTGGAGCCTGTGTTTTGGACACTGCTGGGTAGCAACCAGACCCAAAACCAGGCTTGGGCAGAAGGGCCAGTCAGTGCTAAAATGCAAGTAAGCCCTCCACAGCCGCCCTCCCAGCAGTGTGACACCCTGAGGCAGCCCCAGACTGCTGATTCAAGGGATGGGGCCAGTAGCAGTTCTCCCCTGCTGGTTTTAAGGTCCCATTGGTAGCAATGGTGTCACTATTGGGTTTGGAATAGACACTGAATAAACCCTAGAGCCAGGCACCTGAACTCTGGTGGTCCGCTCCCTGGTAAATTTTAGGTGCAGAGCATAAGAGCTCTCACTATTGATTCCTCTCTGCTACAGTGGAAGTTTAATTAATTCCTGCAGTCTACACAGCAATTTCCAGCCTGTTAGAAAGCTTTCTTCCCCAGTGCCAACTCCATTTCTCTCCACTGAATGGAGGGATGGCAAGCACCAGCATTAGGACTGAGAAACCCTGATAAATGGGTCCAGCTGCTGAACTAGTTTTAGTGTTGCTTTTTTCCTTTATCTGGCAGGGAGAATCAAAACTCTTGCACCAAGAGGTAATTTGGAGGTTGGCTCTGTAAGTTGTGGTCTGTGAGAGGCTTTTGTCACAGCTACACTGGATGTTTAAGCTATGCTGAGTTCATTACTCCGTACCATCTTTCATACTGTCCTGAGTTTTGTTAGGTACTTAGCAGGCTATTTCCTGCTGTTTCCATGCAGGGAAATACAACTGAATTGTACTGAAATAAATGAAGCAGATACAGCAAATAAGATGCTGTTCTTATGTGACTTATCATTTTATAAGCCTTAGGGGAATTAACCTAGTTAAATGTATTCTACTGAAGGATGTCTTACTCTGGAAAATATGAGATAGGAAAAGGGGCCCAAGATGGATGAAGGTACTTCATGAAACTCATTTGCTAATAAGAGACAGATTTGGAGAAGGACCAGAATTACTGGGGCAGATTTTCACTTTAGTTGTGTGGAAGTCAGTGGAGGTAGGGCAATTGACATCAGCTGGTTCAAGTCGACAATGAATTCCATCATAGCTTTTTCCTCTGCTGACAACAGTGTAGCAAAGGACTCTATATCACCTCCACATCCAGTGCAGACATCCCAAATCACATTTTCATTTAATGGTTTTGCCAAGACCCCTGAGAGATCAAAATTAATAATAAAATGTGTAACTGACTTATTCTTTCTGAGATGCCTTCATTGACACCTTCATTGATCTGCATTTTGGGTATAGTTTTGCCCTCACATTCAAGAAGGGTTGTGGGTTCACCTTGATTTTACCTTAGAATAATTAGGCAGTTTTGAAGGAAGACTCCTTGGTAAGGAGATTGTGCTCCAACAAAGCTGATATTCATGCCCACACACTATTACTATGGTCTATGCATAGTGGTGGGAGAGATTTTGATCCAAGTGCAGAGCAGATCTGGAAAATCTTCCCATATTACTGGCATCCTGGCATCTATAAATGAAAGCTTCTAGACTGACTTGCTGTGGACAGGCTAAAGTGATCCCTCAGGAGCCCTGAAGAAAGTGCTGTATGTGTCCATGTTGTGCTTGGGCTCTAGACAAACAGACCTTGTCCTGTCCACAACTTACATAGGTCACAGTCACTGTTCTGCTCAGATAAATAGGAAATACAGGCATATTTTTTCCATATTTGTTCTTCGATGCTGATGATAGCATTCCTTTCAGAGTTTTTCCTGGTGGTTTACCTTTCAACTGAGCTTGGCATTTTGTACTTCTGCACCACAGATTTCTCTCAGCATAAATAAATCCTTGCTATAACTCCAGTGATATTAATGACTGCCTTTCAATACATTTAACCTCAAAGGCCTGATGCACTTGTTGGGATTAGCCCTGCTCAAAGGAGATCCTCATGATTTTCAGTCTCAGGCAAAGTGGTCAGACTGGCTGTGAGACTGTACTTTTGATTTCTATCATCTGGCTGAACCTTTGGAAATTTTCTGTGAAATGCTGCACCTGAGTGCATTTAGAATAAAGCCCTGAATTTCCATAAAAGCTTTTAGACTGTGTGTTTCAGCCCTTATCTTTCATTGTGATGGCTGGGAAGATGATCTGGAGTCAAATCAAGTCCCTTTTGAAATCAATGGCAAAACTACTTTCATCTGTTTTCTCTGCAGGGAAGCCATGCTTTGAACTAGAAGAAAAATAGCAGGGACAAAAACTACTGAGGGTCTATGAAGAGTTGAGAGAAAGGAAAGTGAAGTAGAAGGGGAATTATTTCTGGGAGAGTGTTATTTGATTATACTCATTCAACTTTGTCACCACCAATTTTTTGGATAGAAATAATGAAAAAATAAATGTCTTTTTTATGCCTGTGTTTTAAGCTACTATGCACTTTTCTTTACCATACACATTATTAAAGGCAAAACCATTAACCCTCAATGTAAAATATCTCCAAGGAATTTCGTAAAATGCAATGTAACATGCAACAAAATAACATTTTGTGTATTGTAACCTGTTTATAACACTGAAGTAGGACCAGAGATCAATTCAGAAATGTGTGTGCCTACAGGTATCATGACTGACATAGACATGCCTTTCATTTTTGACAGCTGAAACTAAGGACAGTTTTCCTGCTGCTTTCCAAAGGCATTAATCTGTAATTCCAGCCTGAAAGGTCACCACCCTCTTTTTCTAACAGAACAAACTCTGTCTACAAAAGGCTGTGTTGTAGCTCAAGCTGCAAGGAAGACTGAGTCAAAGTACAAGCATGATGATGAAGATGCAGGTTTCAGGCTTTTATAGCACATCTGTAGCCCCTGTACTCCTGCTGGCCATAATAATCACCTCCTTGCTCCAACATCTGTTTCTTCACTATCTTCACATTTTCAGAGCCTGGCTAACAAATGTTCACCTCAGTCAGATGTTAAGGAACTGGTTGATATCCCCTTTGTTCAAATAATTCAAAAATACAGGTGATATAAGAACCTTAACTGCAGAAGACATTTTAAGGGCAAATACTACTATATACTGGCAAGATTTGTTTAGTTTGTCCAAACTCATATATATTTACTGAAATCAAATCTTGAAATATGCAACATGTCATTTTTATAGCACCTTTTCATCAACATCTAGAACTATTTCATATCAGAAATAATTTTCATTTAAATAGTAAGAAATAAAAAATGGAAAGGAATCCAGATTTATTAGAAATAGCCAGACATCTACATGTGGGAACTATCTAGATTACAGCATGGGCATAGTTGTACCAAAAACTTTAATTATTAAACAAAAAAAAAAGTCTGGATTAAACTTTGTTAGCAAATGAAGCTAAGTGTACTAGAGAATTGAGTGTCAAGTGATCACACATGAATTCAGATGAATTAGGTTGGATCATGCATTTTTCTCTGCCCTGATAATATATTTTAGGATAAGCCAAAATTGCATCTCAATGCCTTTGAAACCTAAACGTTCAAGTTTTCATTCTGAGAATGCTTTTTTAAATTGCCTTTTCAGCTTATGAGTAAAAGTGAAGGCCTCAGTTACAAGAAAACTAGAGAAATGTTGATTTCTTGTCCTATTCTTTAGTTGGGGAGGAGGAAGAAGAAAAAAAACCAGACGGACAATTATAAATCAGCTTCAAGCTTATTGCTTCTATTCCCAGTCTCTCTCTGGCCCTAAAGGTCTGGCCTGGGTTCCCCACAATATCACTGGTGCTCCTTCCCTGCTTTCCCAGTTGCCTGTGCACGTCTCAGGCCCTTGCTACTACCCTGGATCTTTTGGCCTGTTCTGTAGATAATACAATGGGAAGCCATGACCAGTGTTACTGCAGGTCTCCTTTCTGGTTTTTCTTCTCTCTCTTGTGAAAAGGAGTCTTTTTATTCTTTGTTTCTTTTCATGTCAGAGTGTTGGGAATAGGCACTGCCAGAGCCAGCCCTGAAATATCTCAGCTCCCCTGTACACAAACAAACCTAATTGAGCCTGCATACAGGTACAGCTCTAATTTGTGAGATGTGCACTGAAGCATGCAGGCAATGATCCTGGCATTGTAGTTGACAAGCAGAACAATAAGGTGTTCTGTGCAACTTGGATGCCAGCAACTTTCTCAGCTCCACCAGAAAAACAGCAACTCAGATTTTACAAAGCAGGTTTTTACTGCTGAAGGTGCCAGGCTTTTATGAGCTACATGAACACACCTGCGAACTGACAGAGTGGAAGTACTGTTCTACTCCTACTGCATTATTACAGGGTACTCAGTCTGTAAGGGTTATGTTTATGTGGAGTCAGAGAGTTAAAAGTGTGTGTGGGAAAACATGCTTTTCTATTGTGTGAGCCATTCCCCTGCAGCAAGGCAGTGAGGTGTCTTTGAGAGCCTCAGACAGGACTGAAGGCAAACCATCTGCCTTCGGAAAAGAAATATCATAAGCAGCAGGCATGGTCATGCTGGTCTCCAGAAGAGGAAATGCAGATTTATTTCCAGCTACATCCCTTCCTCGCAAATGCAAGTAAAGCCAGTCATGGTGATCTCTGGGACCTGGACATTTATCTCACCAGAGCCGGGATGCCAGCACTGGCCATGTGTGCCAGCAAGCAGCTGTCACACAGTGATGAATTCTGGCCACTAGCAACTGGAATTATATTTAAACCAGCAATTTAGAATGGTAAGATTTTCACTCCTGTTGTCCCCTAAAATGACCTGAAAAACTGAAAGTTTCTAAAGTAAGTTCATGGAGAATACCGAGGCTCATCAAAGGTGAGGTCAAGGACAAAATCTTCATTTTTTGGTGTCATTACTTAATGGAAGCTGGTCACTGTGGTAGGCCCTTCCTCCGCCTGTACTTTGCACTGTGCACCAACTGTTATGTGTGACTTTGTAAGGGACATTCAGTGTGTTGCTGAAATGCTTTTTTAAAAATTTTAATTTCATTAAGGTATTCTGGTAACATTTCCAATCCATTTTCTGTATTCATTATCTTTCCATTCCCAAGTAATTTAGTTAGTTACAGCAATCCCACTAGGAAGAAAAAGATCAACTCTTTGATCTGAGCTTCTTTTATAAGGCTCAGAAATACATATTCTATCTAACCTACCTCTAAGGACAAAACAGTAGCAATTAAAGGTAGAAATCACAGTCCAAAATGTCCTCTGTCTCACCCTCTGCTCAAAGGGAAGAGGTACAGGTAACACTGTAATGTGCTGATTTTAGCAACAACAACAACAAAACAAAAAGCATAGCATTCCTGTTATACAGATACACTATCCACATAACTTTGGCAAGAAAATGCTCAAGCCTAGCACGTGCTCCTTATGCTAATTATGGCTGACCCATGATAAATAATCTAAATTGATGTCTGCTGCCTCAAAAGCATAAGATAATATTTTTCTGAAGGATAATTCTGTGTTTCCTACATACTAAGTCTCAGAATTTGAGTGGCTACTGCATGTACCTGACTGTGCAGACAAGAAATTGTGTCTGCAGTCTTAGGCAAAACCAGGACTTTGCTTCTTCCTGAATTCAGCCTGTCCCATGTCCAGTAAACAGCAGAATAGAAATGTTTGGCAAAGGAGGATATCTGCCAAGAAATGTGGAGAATGGAAGACCTGTTAATATTACAAAAGTCCTTGTTCTAGATTCAGTATGTCTGAATTTTGCACAATCCTCACTTATGCCTTTAATTATTTTATCTAAAAAGCAAGCTAACAAGATGCACTTCTCTGGGAGCCATGGTAGCTGCAATTTATCAGACACAATTTATGCACTTATGCATTTGCAAAAACCTTCCAGTGATTCTGACAGGAGACAGGCACTTGCATTCCATAACGAAGTGGCTACAGACAAATATTTATTTTTTCCTCTGGTACCTATCTTGTCTGCTTTAATTGGCTGCTTGGGAATGCATTTGGAAACCTGGCACAGAGCACTGACACTGTGGTGCTGTGAGATGGGGGCGGGTGCCATCAAAAACATTTCCTTTTCAAACTCAGGTGGCAGTGGGAGAAAGTTAGAAGATGACTGACAAGAAACAGTAAGGCCTATATATGTGGTCCTATGGGGAAACTGCAATTTTCCTCTCTCCTTTCCTTTCTTTTCCTTGCTTTGCTCTTTTCTTCCTGGGATCGACCTTCTTTGAGGCAGGGTTTTTTTTCTTTTATATTACATGGCATTGTGGGACTGCCATACAGAATTAGCAGAAACAACACCACTACCAACAATAGTAACAACAACAGAAGCTTTCCTGGAAAAAAAAACACTGACTTCCCAGAAAACTGAGTTCTGTAATAAATACAATTGCTTCCTCTCAAGCTGAATTTGGCCTATTTTGAAAGATACTGAAACAGGAAAATAACCTAATTCCTTCAAGTATGTGCACTCCAGTGGGAAAGTTTGCAGTCATTACCTTTTAAAAATCAGGCTATGAATTTTTCTCTTTGACAGTTTCTAATGAAAGTTAATACTCAGTAATTTTAACCACCTTCTGGTAAGACTAGAACCACTGTGGGGAGGGCAGAACAGAGAAAACTCTCTTTTCACTACAAGTTGCTGAATTAACTGAACCTGAAATGCTTTGCAAATGTGTGTCTGTGCCAGTGAAATTTAGAAAGAAAGCAAACAAACAAGGTCTCTTCAGCAGGTTTCTTTCCTGTCCCATTTCCCAGTCAGTTGGCAGCTCTCTTTAAAAATAAAAGATGCCAGGTAAGCTAGTCTGCCTGGTGCACAGAACTCTGGCAGACACAAATTTTGGGTACTTTTAGGACCAAAGGCTCTAGTGGTGTCTTCTATGCAATCAACGTAAGTCAAGAGAAAGGATGACTTCAAGGGCTGACATAAAGGACTCAAAACATTTTGTTTTTCCACTTGATTTAGGACAAAACCAATCTGCGTCATCTCCAGATCCTCAAAGACATAGCATTATGTTTCTGTGCATAGGTCTGTAGCTTTGGACAAGTCACACATTAGATTGATAAGGGATTTCTGAATGATGGTCAGAAAGACAGAAATGTTCTCCAATATAAAAAAAGCTTGGCTTTCACTATGAATGCTTCCCTTGCTTGTCAGCAACCTCCTGCTTTCAGCCTATTGTATATCAAAACACAAGAGTGCTTGTATAGGCCTGATTTCTACCCCAATTTAAAGATTATTCAACCATAGCAAAACAGAATTTCACCTCTGTAATAACGGCAACAAGATGAAAATATCAGTTCATTTTCCCTTGTTATTATCTTCCAGCAGCAATGCTGTCAGCACTGCTGGGACAATAGAATATCAGGGTTCATTAAACCAGTACTAAACCTAATAGTTACAGGAAAATTGCTCAATGAGTGGCAAGACCATGCAAATATTACTGCTAATGGAATATCCTAAATGTTGGAGAATTTGAGAAAAAAGATTTGCAATTGCTTTATACTGCCTCTGTGCAATGGCTACTTGCATGATGTAGTGACAAACACGTTTTTTTAGCAAGTCTGAAGTGTAGGTACGTCAGGAATGTTAAGTCAGCGCAACAAGTGTGCCACCTCTTTCTGTTTTAAGAACATTAGCATCTTGCAGTCGATGGCTGTGTAAACTGCATGCCCCTGGTCCAGTGCCAGTGTGGATGTGTGTGCTCTGTGTGTGCCTCAGCAGCTGCAAACAATCCAGGAGCAGCACACAGAGGCTTGTGTGGCTATGAATATTACTGTGCTGGGGATGGATCTGTGAATAATAGCTGCTGTAACTTCTTGTGGCAGATCTGAAAACTGATGAAATTGTGACTGATGATGCAGTAGAAGTTACTGCTATGGAGGGAGCAGCAATGCAGTGTTGTGGTCCCATGACAAGTTTTGGCCTCATCAGTATGTTGGGCAAAGCAGCTGCTGTAATCACAGATGATGGCTTGGGCTCCTGGGCTCCTGAGGTCTCTGAGAAGACTTGCAATCACAGGCTGGCCTAGTTTCCCCCTCTACCAGAAAGATGGAGATCATACACTAATATTTGCTTCAGCAATGGTGGGGAATATCAATCCTGAAGCCTCCTAAGTGATGAGGAAACTACTTCCAGTGATTGCTAGCCCCTACCAGGAGTTCTCAGAGCGACCCATTAGTGATGTTCAGAAGCTGTGCCTGTGCTGCCAAGGATCACATTTGTACCAAACCAGCGCTGGAAGTCTGCCTGCAATTTCTCACAGGAGGAAACAATGCTTCTCTGTGCAGATACGATCAACCCCATATCAGACATTCTCCCACTTTTCTCTCCCTCAAGTCAATTTATCTATCATATAATTTTTTAATTATTAAGCGTTGTGAATAGTTTGAAAATATCTACTTAATTTGTTTCTTCAAAGCTGCATTTTCTCACATGTATTGGACAGGCATTAGGTGGCGGTATGGGCTGGAGACTTCAGCAAGGGGCAATGGGCAAGATATGCATATTCCTGATTCCAGTTGTACGATGGAAAGATTCTGTAAACTTTCTCTTTTACCTAAAAAATGAAAGTGTGAGTAATGGTCCCCTGACATCCTGTGAAGATTAATTAGCCGATGTCTTCACAGAGCTCTGTGCATGAAAAATGTACTCCATGAGTACAGAAATAGTCAAGTAAAGAATTTTTCTTTCACATCAGTTTAATGTCAGACATTTTGTCCTTGATTTCTGCAGTGACACATTTGATCCATAATTCAGCCCATACATTCTCAACTATTCTATTTTTGGATTTCAGAGAGACAGATTGGGATTTGTAGCTAAATCTAACTTCCCAAACCATAGTCTGACAGGACAGATCAGAGCTAAGTACACAGTAGTTAGTGAAGAGCTGACAAAGTGCTTTCATAAAGTCATCACAAAGGTGGAAAAAACTCAGTGGGTATTCTAATCCATCTTCTTGCCTCTGAAACATTATTCTTTATGGTACAGTAGAACAAGTGCTGTATCGAAGATGGTGAAAATGTTGTTAGAAGTTTTCTAGGGAAATGCCCTGTCAGACAACCAAGGAAGACTCAGATTTCCAGATCAGTTTCAGAACTAATTTTCTCCAAGTTTCAGCCTGTAGTTTCCTGTACAACATGCCTCAATTCAATCCGTGCCACTTTTCAATGTGCAAACAGGAGTTTGACTGGACCCTGTCCAATATCAAAATACCTCAGCTAAATTCTGATCCAAATATACTTTGACCCATGTCTGGATCCTGCTTGAACTAATTTCAGTGACTCCAAAATTGCCTTGTATTATTGATATTTCAACTCACAGCGTGGTATTTTTCTTCCCAAGAAAATAAAATTAGAGGGACATCTTCACCTCATGCTGCGCTTGGGGCCTGGCAGCAGACCATCCTATAGGTCTAGACTTCGAGCTTGTGTTTTTACATATGAAATCCAGAACTAATGCCACCTTTTAAGCTACCATATCACACCAGAGACTCATTTCACTGGCTCTGTATTTCCATCTTTGCACATTTCTTATCTTTCAGCATAGCTGCTCTGTACAATTTTCCATTTCTTTGGATTAATTCCATCTTTACCTCTGCTTCAATGAGTTAATTTACATATTTTCACTCTGAATCTCGCACTGTTATTCTGTGCCTGTGTTATTATCCTCTACCACTTTTCTTTTTCGTATCTCCTTTTATATTTCCTCCAGGGCAGCTACTTATACTTTCACATCATCTGCAGTTCCCCTTACTCTCACATTAATGAGAACACCTGCATAAAAACTGAGCCTAACACAAATCTCAGCCTCATCCATTTTCCTTTCAGGATTAATTTCACCCTCCTGTTTGTATAAAACCCCACTCTTCTCAGACCTCCTTTCATGGAGGGGAGTTATTTGGCTTCTCTTCTACTCTCATTGCTCCACACCTTACATATATTATTTGCCCAACCAACCCTTTTCACTTGCAATATTGGATTCCTTTCTCATTTCAGTCTGAAACACTGACCTTTCTTACCTCTCTCTTGACAGCCAGTGTGCCATAAGGTGCCTGTTTTCTATGTACATGTGAACAGTCCGGAACAATTTTCTCATATTTAAAGTATTTGGTTTCAGGTAAGACCCTGACCTCATGCTTGTATTTATGGCTCTGTGTGGATGATCATGCACTTTTAACTCACTTATTGTTTGAGATACTCTCAGTAGTTTTCTTATATTTGATTAGATTTCTTGGATCCCGAGGCCAGCAGGGATGACTCTTGAGCAGCACTCCCCTGTGTTGACTTTCATTAAAGTGTAGCTCTAAGAAAAAAAAACAAGAAAAAAAGGTTTTACAATTGCTACCATAACTTTTACTGAGAGCCTTACTGTTAGATCCTGTACCATGCTTCTAGTCCCATTTTCTGACTTCAAGGCTGCAGGAAGCCATCACCAAAGCTTTCCCCCTTTGTAAAGTCACGGATTGCAAATTAGCCACCCTTTAACTTTCTTTTTATAGAATACACACTAGCTCCTGTGTGGGTTTTCTGCCTATAATAAGTATTTTCCAGCTTCGTAATTGTTCTCCAACTCTTCTGTGAACCCATTTCAGTTTGCCAATATCCTTCTCAAATGACAGAACTGGACACAGATTCCATTAGTGCTCTCTCCAGTGCCAAACACAAATATCATTGCTCCATTGCTATTTAAACTACCTCTTTATACATCCAAGGACTGTATTAGACCCTATGCTGTCAAGGAGAAGCTTATTACCCCAGCAGCTCAAATTACCCTTCCCATCCTTTACACAGATGCTGCTTCTTAGGACACAGGAAGATTTCCTCCCCTCATTTTTATTATTAAAATTTGCACCCAGACCATGTATTTGAGCAATAAACTTCAGTTTAAGACCTACACTGTTTACTTATTCTCAGTTTATTTAGAGAACCATGTTGTTCTGTCTGGCTTTTAAGCTCAGCATTGCTATTATTGTAAACCTCTTTGGTTTCTAGCAGTTAGTCAATGATCAAGAAGCAGCTACCAGCTGATCACTCTGGAAGTACGTATGCTTGCTCATGGTTACCTGCTTATATGTACTGAAGACTTGTCACCCATCTTATTTTTTAAAATGTGCTATGGCTATTTCGCATAATATTTTCAAAATATTATGTAAGATCTGAGCACATTATATCCCCGAATGCTAGCCAGATTTATCTAGCAATCTATTTCAAATATTAAAGCATCCATTTAAGCTCTTTAATAAATAGCAAAAAGTAATAATTATAAACTCATTAATTCTCTCCTCTATTTTATTATTGTATCCCATTAAAAATATTTTACCCAGAATGAATGTCAGAATGAGAAATAGCAGTTGAAAGCATCTGAATCATGCCATCTTCTGATTGTAAACATTGGCATAGAGATGAGGATGCCTCTGTCTCTAAGTAGTTATTTTAAATTCATCCTAGAAATACTGAGGTCCTCAACCAGCTCATTTAAAACTCCTGGCTGTTGAGAAAGCAAAATAGTCTCTTTCTCTCATTTTAATGGATATTTTAATAAAGTTTTTGTCCAATTTGTCCCAGACTTCTCTGGGAACACAGTGAGACTGTCTGACAAAACGATCAGTGATGGCTCCATGTTTCAGGTAGGTGCCCTCAAGATTTCTCTCAGTTGCCACCTAGTGTCCTAGTTGCATCTCTATTTCTGTCTCTGAAGCTAATCCCTTCTGATTACTTTTCTGGTACTTTTGCTTGTGTATCATACTTGCAAAAGCAGCTCTCACAGGTGTCGTCTTAGCAAACACTCCAGTCATCTCCCAGCAGCCCCTTGAGCCTGCTTCTTGCACAAAGCTCAGTGGTGACTCTGAGCCCCCATAGACCCTTTCCAGAAGGTGACCTGCAGGGTGAAAGGCAGAGGCACCTGCTCCTTTGGGCTTTTCAGTTTGATTTGAGGAGATGAGAGCTAGCTGTTACCCTTATCCTCAGAGGACATTCCTACTTGGAGTGTTCCTAGCAGATTACCACCAGTCTGGATTTAAAATGGGGTGAAGGCTTCAAGCTGCTCTCCCTAAAGCATTTGTCCACACAGCTGGGGCCGAGGTCTAGCAAGGACACTCTTCCAGGAGTTGCTTATAGCTCAGCTGTCCCCAGAGCTAAGGGTGTGTGGAGCCTTGCCAACAGCATGCTCTAGGCAGAGCCCATAAAACACCTCTTAGAAATTCAACATTAGGGAAGGCACATTTCCCCTCCTGAACTGCCCCATTTTGTGCATGTTGTCTGGTGGGAAGTGAAGGATGAAAGAGAGATATGGACTTCTAAGTTTATATCTCCTGTTAAGGAAAGAAAAGGTTCACCCTGTTTCATACATGACCTGGCCTCTTAGCTTTATTCAGCAACTTCTATATTAAGAAAATATTCAGCAGGAAGGAGAAGGGAAGAAGAGGGTTAGAAGCTTGAAGCTGTTCTGCTGCTACACAAAAGATGGGTGTGAATAAATTATATAAAAATAATCCACCTAAGAAATAAGTAGAAAAATAATGCTAATCCTATTTAGATGTGGTGATTCTCACTATATGTTTTATTTATGAAACTGTAATCCTAGAACAGTAAATAGTGCTATTCTTTATCCTCCCATGAAGATAATGTGGTAGAAAGAAAGGCATGTAGCATGCAAAAAAAAGCAGGCTAAAGGAAGAAATTGATCATACAATTAAAAGATTTTTTTAATGGAGCTTAAGAAAAATCAGCATTACATAATGGAGATTTCTAAGTGATTGCTTTCACAAAACACATGGTACAATAAAAATGGGGGAAGAAATCCCCAAACCTGTTATGTTTCAACTATTTGACACTGCACAAACACCCTTTGTCAACTAGAAAACCAATGGTTTCAGTTGAGACTTGTTAGTAGGCACAACTTCAGCTACTGCAACTGAGAGCAGACTTTTGTATGCCTGTGCAAACGGGCTCCACACAGATTCCTCATTTGCTCCTCAATAATTCTTTCTGCACTAGTTCCCAAGAGCTATTTAGCAGTCCTGGTTGCTCAGCAATCTCCTGTGGTTTCCACACTGAGGTAAGCACTGTCTTGTGGGGCCCTCATCCTTGCTCTTAATGCGCTAATTGAAACTTGGCTTTGGGAAAGAAACAAAACGAGGAGAACCATGGTGGGTCAGAAACCAAAGGTGAATTTTTCTGGCTGAATGAGGTATGTCCCGATTTTGTGCCAAAACAGGGCTCCAAGTTGAGCTGGAAAAAAATGTAAACATCTCCCACGGTTTTGGTCTGCCACCCAGAAAAAAGCATGATTGGCTTATACAAGTAAGACCCCTGTTTGTGGCTTTGTTCATCCAAAGCTTGATTGCACTCTATGAAGCAATAATTAGCGATGGCACAGAATTAAGCAGATTTGATGTGGACAGAGACACCTAGAGAGCTGCAAAATTACAGGTCGAGAATCTTTTCTCTCAAGCCTGAATCCTTCTTGTTTCCCAGGCTGATAAGCTGATGTTAGCTGCAAACAGAAAGGAAATTTCCCAAGGTGACAAATGGTCAAAAACAACTTAGAATCTAGTGAAAAGCAGAGTACTAGTCATAATAAAGATTAACACCTGTTGTTTTTCCCATGGGATACATCCTGAGGCCTGGTCTCCTGGATGTTTATCCCAATTAGCCAATGAGCTACTATCCTGTTCTAACCTCTCACAACATGCTTTAAATACAAGCTCTCCACTCAATAAAATTAGCCTTTTTTCCCTAAAAAGGTCCATGTGTGTTGTTGCTCTTTTTCCCTCTCTCTAAGACTGCAGCCACAATTTGATCTGTGAATTCAGCCATTATAATAGCTTCTGCTCAGGATTCCCACTTTTATCCATTTAATAGTTGTGACTTTGGTTTGACATCTTAACCTGTGTGGTAAGGAATATTGTAAAAACACTTTCTCTCATAAGATGCACCACAATCCTCTCCTTTGCTGTGACAGTGGTATTTCTGGGAGAATAATTTCTTGCACTCTTCCTGGTTCTGTGGGAGTCCACTGGCAGCTCCTCCATAGCCTTCTGCCCCCACTTTTTTTGGAGGGTATATTCAATGAGAACAGCACCCATGATGTCCTTGCTTGACCTGCTGTGCCACTTAGAAACTCACAACTCTCTGGGACCAGATGGGGTTCACATGGAGGGAGCTGGTGGAAGAGCTTGCCAAGCACTCTCCATCATTTATCATCAGTCCTGGCTAACTTTGGGGGTCCCAGATGACAGGAGGTTGACCATGTGACACCCCGCTACAAGAATGGTTAGAGGAGGATGGAAAGAGCTACAGGCCTGTCAGCCTGACCTCAGTGCCAGGAAAATTTATGGAACAGATCATCTTGGGTGTGATCATGCAGCATGTACTGGACAACAGGGGGATTGGGCTCAGCCAGCATGGGTTTAGGAAAGGCAGGTCCTGCTTGGCCAACCTGATCTTTTGTGACCAGGTGAGCTGCCTAGTGGATGAAGGAAAGGCTGTGGATGTGTCTAGCTGGACTTAGAAAAGCCTTTGATAACTGTGTCCCATGGCATTTTCCTCTAGGAGCTTGCAGGCCATGGCTTACACAGGTGCACTCCTTTCTGAGTTAAAAACTGGCCAAATGGATGGAACCAAAGAGCTGGGGAGAATGGATTACATCCAGTTGGTGGCTGGTGACTAGGGGGCTTCCCCAGGTCTCAGTGTTGGGGCCAGTTCTGTATAAAATCTTAATCAATGATTTGGGCAAAGGGATTGAGGACAGCCTCAGTCAGTTCATAGATGACACCAAGTTGTGTGTTGATCTGCTGGAGGTTAGTAAGGCTCTGCAGAGGGATCTGGACAGGCTGCATCCATGGGCTGAGGCCAACAGTTTGCGGTTCAATAAGGCGAAGTGCCCTGTCCTACACTTGAGTCACAACAACCCACAAACAGATTTCCAGGCACTCTGTTTCCAGCCTATAGTGCTTAAGGCAGCACTATAGGCTGGAAACAGAGTGCCTGGAAATCTGCCTGGTGCGAAAGGACCTGGGAGTGCCAGCTGACAGCAGCTGAACATGAGCCAGCTGTGCCCGGTGGCCCAGAAGGCCAATGGCATCCTGGCTTGTATCAAGAATAATGTGTCCAGCAGGACCAAGGCAGTGACTGTCCCCCTGTACTTGGCACTGCCAAGACCACATCTCAAGTGCTGTGTTCAGTTCTGGGCCATTCACAACAAGGAGGACATTGGGGTGCTGGAGTGTGTCCAGAGAAGGGCAATGCAGTTGGTGGAGGGTGGTGAAGAGTAACTCACATGAGGAGCAGCTGAGGGAGCTGGGGGTGCTCAGCCTGGAGAGAAGGAGGCTTAGGGAAGACCTTATTGTTCTCTACAACTACCTGAGAGGATATTGTAGTCAGATGGATGTTGGTCTCTTCTCCTAGGCAACCAGTGATAGGATGAGAAGAAATGGCCTCAAGCTGCACCAGGGGGGTTCATACTGGACATCAGAAAGAATTTTTTCCCTGAAAGGGTGGTTAAGTGTTGGAATTGAAAGTGCCCAGGGAAATGCGGGACTGATCACCACTGGAAATGTTCAAGAAAAATCTGGACATCACACTTAGTGCTATGGTCCGATTGACATGGTCGTGTTCAGTCCAAGACTTGGTTTTGGATATCTTTTCCAACCCTCATGCTTCCATGATTCTATATGTAGAAGTTCACAAGCAGTCCTACTTACTCATTCACATTTTGTGGCATATGTCTGGCAATGACAAGAAATAGGTGGTGATTTACTTCAATAAACTCACAGTCACAGGACATACAAGAGCATTTCTTAAATCTCTATTGATGGTGAAAAGCAAAATTCATCAGTGTTTTGGTTGGACTTTTCCTTGAATCTGGAAGAGGGCATGAAGACTATTCCAGCGATCTAATTTAAAAACAACAATTGAATCTAATTCCTTAGTGTATTTTCAAGTCCACCCTTTGCTATCAATCTCTGAAGGCATTAAGGTGACTGTTAACCCATCAGCACTGAGGAAAAAGAAAGACAAGGGAGAGATAGCTCTGGGAACTACAGGCATTCTCCTTTTTTCATAACCTGAAATGCTGTGTCCCTCCCTCAGCAGCATCCCATGCAATACAACCACAGAGTCATGAGCATCCTTTGCCTCACCTGGGATGAGAAAGAAGGAAACAGTCCTTGAGAAAACTGAATAATGAAATAGCACACTTATTCATCTAGACTGCCTGGGACTGCTGTTACAGGCAATACTGCACACTCACATACCATATGCACACACAGACTGATGGCCTGGAGGTGCAGCAGAAGCAAAAGTGAGATGGGAGCAGAGAATGATTTGGGATTCTGTAGATCTGAAGGGGCATGTGGAAAGAGGAGTGGGAACTTTGTGTCAGTTTGGCAAGGAAGGGCAATTTCTAACTGGGACTGAAATTACCTGGAAGTGCTCTTCAGTGTCCAATTTCCTGAAAACAGACATAACTCCTTCAAGTGCATTTCTGTATACACTCCTATTTTCCATGTCCACCAAAGGTAAAGGTTGAGGTGCAGATTCGTTACCATTACCAGTGCTGAAAGTTGCACAGCTCAGTGTTTAGGTTCCTGACAGTGACTCCGCTGCCACAATGACAGAGTACAGCTGATGTACCTAAATTAGAAACTCTTTAGCTACTTCTGCAGCTGCAAAACTCAGTGTTGAAATACCCACCCTGCTGCTCATTCAGTTTCTCCAATCCATTTTGCAGCATTTTCTGCAGGCCCTGATATTGTGGGTACAGCAGACAGATGTTACCCACTGTGTTGCAAACTAAGCCCTCCTGAGCCAGCTGCAGATACCACAACCCTGCAATGCCTGTTGGGAGTGAATGGAGAACATGTGTGATTAACAATTCATGTCTCTGTCCTACCTCTCTGCAAGAAGGATACTGGGGATTGTTGTTTACCTTTGTAGTGCTTTGGGAACAACATAAGCAATTTTCTACCAATCTAAATGCATTATGCCTTAGGAAATTAGCTGATGCACAGAGAATCTGATTATGCAGGACTGGAAACAGTGTCTACCCACAAATCAGAAATAAAAATCTTGACCTTAACTTCTTGCTTCTGCAAAGGCCATCTGGTGGTCAGTTGGGTGTTGGTTATGCAAGTGATGATGTGCATACACTACAGAGAGGCTTTACAGATGAGTACAGTACTGCAGCAGAACTCCTCCAGCCCCTGCTTCACAGCTTCTGAGAGAGTAGAGTAGAAGTCTGCTCCCCAGGCAGCAGTGAAGAGGATGCTGGCAATATTTCTGAACCAGCAATGTCTGCTCACTGTCCTTGCACGCATACATATGAACTTCAGCCAGCCATTTTCCAAAATTATCTATTCTATTACTTTAAATTTGTACTTCAACAGAAGCCAAAATACTGCCTGCAGTCATTAGAAGGACTTTGAGCAGAAAGGAAAGGGCCTGAGATTTGCATCTAGGCTGGCCCTGTCATGCATCATGCTTAGATAAGAGAACACTGTCCAAATTGAAAGGAGAAAACATCCCTCTCTCTCTCTCTCTCTCTCTCTCGCCCCCTTTCTGTGTGTGTATATATATATATATATATAATGAGAATAACCTGTGTGGCTTAATTCCAAGCAACCTCAGTTTCCATGTATTTTTTTTCATATTGTAACCAGCCATTTATATGCATACTTTTGCATACATTTATATAGCATACTTTGCAAACAGCACTAAACTATCAGAGCAATTTTGACACTCCTGAGTAACATATAAAATAAACATATAAAATAAAATAAATAGGCTGATTTCCAGTTTTCAGTCTGAAAAACCAGCAAGCCATCCTACACTAGGGAAATTTGGATTTCATGGTGCACATGTTGTCCACATTTAAACTACTGCACGTTTCAGCGTAGAAACTCCATCAGCACCTTACCATTGTCAGTGAGTTGTCAGCTAAGAATTAATTCCTGATTTAGATGGTTCCCTCTCATATGCCTATACGGCAATCAACTTCTGCTCTCAGAGCCAATGACAACATCAGTATCAGTCCCAGCCGATAAAACCTCTTCTTCCTTTTCTACTTGCTGGGCTGTAGCTCCTGGCTGGAACTCTGCACTGCAGAACAGACATTAAAAATCATTTTTCTGGAAACTGGGTGGCTCAAGGAAATGTCAATAAGTGGCTGCCTTTGCTTTTCAAGCACTAGTAAGACTCCAGCTGGTCCCTTCATCTCCTGGTTAAAGGCAGCTGAAAGCCGCTACCATCTGCTTGCATAATGTTTCTCTCTGAAGACTTGGTATCACCAGTCAGTCATAAATGCCTGTGTCCATACAGACTGCATATTTCATTTTCAGCAAGCAGTTCAAGGCATGAAGATCTATGAGTTACAGTTTTACCCTATGGATAAGTAGCAATTTTACCTTGGCAGTAGCTGTATGAGAAAAATATGTTGACAGTTTTACAGCATAATGCTGACAGCATTCCATCTGCAGTGTAAGCAGGTAGGGAAAGAGAACTGTGGTCTGGGCAGAAGGCTGCATGTACCACCAAACTGAATTTGTCTTTGGAGCTGTCTAGGCACAGGGTGATGACTTGGTTCTCTGCTGCTTGCTGTGTAACTCTGAAGTTCTCTTCACAAGGTAGTTAGACAAAACAATCCCTTCCTAGCTAGAGAATCGAAGACAACCAGTACCCAAAAAGCATAAACAATGACGAAGGGGAGGAGGCAAGCCAGGAGGCTGAGACTTCAGAGCCTGGGGCTGCGGTTGGACAGTTGGCCCCAATGTGGGGATGTACCAAAACATGTAGAAGTGTGTAAAACATGACCAGGATCCATCTTGGATCCAGCTTGGGTGTAGCCCCAGCCAGGCTCTTGCACTGCCCAAGGTGTATCCTTTCAATAAATATCTATTTTATTCCTATTGCTCTGCCTAGTCTCTGTTCCAGGTCAGCCTTTCCAGGCATCAGTTCTGGCGACCCAAATGGGACTTTAAGGCATCTGGAAAACCCCTGGACTGGAGGAACACCCAGCTCCTGCCCCCCACTCCTGCCGGCACTCTGAGGGGGACCCAGAGCTGCAGTCCAGAAGGTATCAGAGCCCAAGAACCCCTGTGACTGGTACAGACACTCATGAGTAACTGCATAAAAGTGTTATGGAAGAATACACTTTGGGTAGGAGAATAACACTTGGGATCTGCCAAGGACTTGCCCTATCTTTCCAGCAGAAAAAGGAAGCTGAGTCATGGAGCTCCATCTGTGCTTTGCCAAGAGCAGTATATCAAGGGAGATCCCAGCCCCTTCTTACATGCTCTTTCAAGCACAGTTCCATATCTATTTAAAAAATGTATATGCCCAGTACTTTACACCTCCATGTATAGCCATTTCTTAAACAAAAAGCTGATTTTTGCTGTTATTGGCCAAGCTCCATTCCAATTTCCAGAAAAAAATTTCAAAGTGAGTATCACAGGGTAGATATTGTGCTCCAACTTCCACTCAGAAATTATGGCTTTTTTCCCAGTTATTGCTGACAGCTGAATTTAACAGTCAGAACTGGGGCTGGAACTGAATTAGCTGCTTTTGTAGGACAGTGCCCATAGCTGTCCCTGTGAGTGCTAGTACTGGTTATGCCTGACTCCTTTTCCTGTAATGAAAGGGAAATTACATTGCTAGAATTGTTGACCAGTTTCTCCTGCCAAACTTAAAACTGAAATTAAAAAAATCCCAATTTGTGGCTGGATGCTGTATACAGCTGAAAGATACTGTATTAGATCACTGTCTATCAGGTATAACTAATTGTAGTTTCATGCCAATGTCTCCTATAGTGTTTTAAGTGGGTTGTAATTAACTATTAACTATTAACTATTGGTTTGTTAAATATTTTTAGTTGAAATGAAATCAATTGCACTTTTCTCAGAGTGAACATGCTCTGTGGTATGAGTGAGTACCTTCTTCGCTTGAGGTCAGTTGGATATTTACTATTTATTCAAGTTTACAAAGAGCCCTTTTGCTCCTACTCCACTGTCCTGACAAAAGCACATCTTGACTTTTATTATACAGTCCTGCTGGGTAGCATGGATTTATGGATCTCACCCATGTGCATGGTATTGTCAATTTAGGAATAAAGTAGTAGTACTTTGGAACTGATAGTATCTTCTCCTTCCATTACAGAACTTGGCATCAAAGATGGTCTGACTCAGCCAGCTCTTTCCATTTAAAAGTTGACCATCAATCTTGTTCTTTAAAAAAAAAAAAACCAGAGATGCTTATCATAACATTTTATCCATAATCATTTAGATGGTGCATTTGCTTTTTCCAGGTCATTAAGACATTTGAGGCTAAGCAGTTTCCAGGTTTCATTTAAAAAAAAAGTCTGCAAAGCGTGATGGAAATTTGAACCAGGGTTAATTCCTTGCACACTTCCATCAGTGTGACTGACAGGGAGCCTGGGAGGTCAACGGTCTCAAAAAAATGCAGGCACCTCGCATGTCTTCGCCTTGGTATAACTGCTTATTTCAAATCCTTATCTGAGAAACAAACACTTCTGCCGTGAAAGAAATGAATGGGATTAAAAGTAACATAAAATTAATTTTTTGCTCAAAGCACCTTGACCGACAGTCTGAGCAAGTCACTGGGAATTCACAAATTCCACCCACACTTTCCCATAAATATTCCTCAACACTTGACAGACCTCACAAGTAAATGGTGGATTTGTGACCTCAACTATCTCAGCTTTAAATCAGTGCCTAGCAGTACTACCAAGCTTGGTTTATATGATCAGATAAAAATAGGTGGCATATGCTATTTACTATTAGGCAATTAAGTACAAAAGGTATGAAAAATTACATCTGGGCTACTCTGTTTCCTTGAACAGGTTTATGGGACTGGCTTAAGTGTATGGGTGATTCCAGCAACCATACTATAGCAAACCTATGGAGACCTGTTAAAAAAGCAATGGGAAATAGTATGGTAAAATACTTGGCTTTGTTTCTTTCTGCCTTCTGCTAACACAAAACTGCAGCCCTGCCTGGTGACCAAACTTGTGCCACTGTCTGAAGGGAGGCACACTCAGAATTGAAAGATTATTTTTCTGATCAAAATGACAGGGCTGTGTTTTGCATATTTAAATTGTGGGGATTACATTTCTTCACAGCAGCATCTCATGACTGCTAACTAACTTACTGCTCTCTCAGATTGCTGTAGTTTCTCATGAGAGTGTTTCCCACTTGAAAAACCAACTCAAAATAGAAAGGTACTGCTCAGTTGCTAAAAACAGATGTAGGCAGGTAGCAAAGAGCTTCTGGTACAATCATTGGGCACAATATACAGGAGCAGACTTGAATGTATTAATTTATTTGAGTGAAGCAGGAAGGTAGTGCTAAAGGACCTGCAAAAGCATTGCCATTCCAGGTTCTGTGACCTCACTCAATGATTCAAAATCATCTTAGCCATTTTTTCTATTGTACTTGCCTGACAGACATGCTATCTTTCTGCTAAGTCACTGGAAGGAAGTGGATGGCATTTACAGCTACCACTGTCTGCCTGCAACACACAGAGACACAGAAAAGATGGAATTACCTAAAATAAACCATTTTCTCCAGTAAGGCAACTTAATAAAAAGAAGGGCTAGTAATATGATGTCTGCATGTCTGCAGTCTTTTTATGCCTGTATTTCTTCAGATTTTATCTGACAGCCTGCCTATAAACCTTGCCAGAATATCTGGTTTCCCTTTTTATTTGGCAGAAGATAAGGCAGAGAGGCCCTTCGATTTAATATAGCTTAGAGATAAGAGGTGATAATATACCTAAAAGAAAGTGCTGGAGTTGAAGTTTGCCTACCTATACTGACTTCCTCCAAAACTCCAGATGTAGCACAGTTATATCTCTAATAGTCCCATGGTATGAAGTTCAACAAGGCGAAGTGCTGGACCCTGTACCTGGGAGGGGGCAACCCTGGATGTCTGGACAGACTGGGGAAAGCAGCATTGTGGAAAGGGACCTGGGGGTCCTGGTTGATGCCAAATCAAATAAGAGTCAGCAGTGCCCTGGCAGCCAGGAGGGCCAACCCTGTGCTGGGGGACATCAGGCACAGCATCACCAGCCAGGTAAGGGAGGGGATTGTCCTGCTCTGCTCTGAGCTGGGGCAGCCTCACCTCGAGTGCTGGGGGCAGTTTTGGGTGCCACAGTATAAAAAAAGACACTAAGCTGTTACAGAGCATCCAAAGGAAGGCAATGTACATGGTGAAGGGCCTTCAGGGGAAGCTGTGTGAGGAGTGGCTGAGGTCACTTGGTCTGTTCAGACTGAAGAGAAGGAGACTGAGGGGAAATCTCATTGCAGTCTACAACCTCCCTCATGAGGGGAAGAGGAGGGGCAGACACTGATCTCTTCTCCGTGGTGACCAGTGACAGGACCTGAGGGAATGGCCTGAAGTTCTGTCAGGAGAGGTTTAGGTTATTAGATATTAGAAAATTGAAATTGAAAATTAGGAAATTAGAAAAAAGGTTATTGGATATCAGAAAAATATTCTTCCCCCAGAGGGTGTTTGGGCACTGGAACAGCCTCCCCAGGGAAGTGGTCATAGCACTGAAGCTGACAGAGTTCAAGAAGCTCTTGGACAATACACTTGGACATATGGCGTGACTCTTGGAGCGTCCTGTGCAGGACCAGGAGTTGGACTCAATGATCCTAGTGGGTCCCTTCCAACTCAGGATATTCTGAGGTTCTGTGATTCTGCGATGACACAGGATGCCAGAAGCACATGAGAAAGGACAGCCACTGACCCAGAGGAGGCAGGACAGGGTGAATGGGAGGAGCAGCTGGCAGACTTGCTCAAAGAAGGCTTCAGAGCATGGTAGCAGGAGCTTTGGTCACCTCTGCCTGATACTGCAACATCTGCCTTTGCAGAACCTACAAAAGACCCCAATATGCATTTTGAATATCTGCTTTTTGGCACTTGACTTGAACCTTTGACACTAACACTTGAAAAGTAGCTGCAAGTCTGCTAAAAAAAGTAGTGGTTTGACTATACTGCAGTTCAAACATTACATTGAATATTCACTTTTACTACTGCTTTGTAAATAAGTTTACCAAAGACATTAATAAGAAAAAAACTGTGTGATGACAAAATTCATCATATCCTGCAGAAGCAGGATGGTCTGCTTCTCTCATCTACTTTTTGAAAAGTAACTCTGAGAGTTTCGGTATCTAAAAATAGTATCACAGAGTTGACATAGTAGCTGTTTCCTACAATGACCTATTTTCACAAGCTTCAACCCCCTGCCCCCCCCACTTGCATAAGCCTGTTTAAACACAGGAGAAAGTAACTTTGCACTCAGTAAAAAGGAAGTTCCTTGTTCCAGCACACCCAGGGTCACACAGCTCATTTTGCCAGCCTTGAGGTGCAGAGGCACAAGGCACAAGAGCACCTCTTTGCCACCAAGGCAGCTGTCACTGCCAGCTGGGCTGTCCTCAGCAGCAGATATGAATTGGTATAGCACAGAATGATGCATGACAGCTTTTCTGCTTTCTCCCTCATGTCTTTAAAGGCTGCTGCTGATGCCAGTAACAGGCGGCCTTTCACAGCTTAAATTTAGTTTTTCAAGCTGCTGTGTAGTCAGATGAATGGGTGGAAGCCTCCTTCCTTTCTTTTGCTGCTGCATAACCCACTTTGCTCTCCTATCTCTTTTCAGCCTTACTCTTTTTTTCTGCCAACTTTCTGATCCTATGTCACCCCTCTTTATCTTGCTGATAATGAAACAACTATTTAAATAGTTGACAATTGCAAAGATATTCCAGAATATACTGTATCCTTGCCAGACGTGTTGCTAATTTAATGTTGTGTATTACACTCGGCAATTCCTTCTTTATTTTATTTAATTAAAGTTTAATTCCCACTATTTATAAAAATTACTATTTTTCTAACTTGGCCTGTGTTCTAGCATGAAACGGTATTTTCAGGAACAGTTCTATTCCATTTGAAGAAATCCCAAACCTGTCTATGTCTGTCCAAAAGAATCCATCTTAGAAAGGAGCTTAAATTCCATTTGCAAAAATGCACTGTACTGTCATATTTTAAGATAAATATAACAGTTCTTTATGGACAAAAGTATAGTTAATATCTTTTAGGTATTTTAATGAGATCTAGTTCCAGCTGAATAAATTACTATTCAAGAAACTGAATTAAATTAAAATTCTTGACACC
Source organism: Rhabdornis inornatus (assembly GCA_013397075.1). NCBI lineage: Eukaryota > Metazoa > Chordata > Aves > Passeriformes > Rhabdornithidae > Rhabdornis > Rhabdornis inornatus. The sequence continues at coordinate 395,599 of VWZS01007823.1, forward strand.
AAGGCTAGTGGAATGCTTGATCTGCCTGAGGGATGAGATGTCATCCAGAGGGATATGGACCCATATAAACTTTGTGAGATTCAACAAGGCAAAGAGCAAGATGCTGCACCTGGGTTGGAGCAACCCCTGGTACCAACACAGGCTGGGGATGAACAGACTGAGAGCAGCCCTGCTGAGAAGGACTTGGGGGTACTGGTGGGCGAGAGGTTGGACATGACCCAGCCATGTGGACTTGCAGCCCAGGAAGCCAACTGTGTCCCAGGCTGCATTCAAAGCAGCGTGGGCAGCAGGGGAGGGAGAGGATTCTGCCGCTCTGCTCTGCTCCAGTGAGACACCACCTACAGGGCTGCATCCAGCTCTAGGGTCCTCAGCACAGGAAGGACATGGACCTGTAGGAGTGAGTCCAGAGGAGGCCAGAAAGCTGATCAGAGGGCTGAAGCACCTCTTCTATAAAACAGACTGAGAGTGTTGAAGTAGACACAGATATTCTCACTAAATAAGCAGGAGCTACCCCTGCCAATATCCTTCTGCACAACAGCAATGACCTCCTCCCTCTCAGTTATCCCCATGGCAAAGACTAGCTATGAACTCAGAAATGCCTCAAAACTTCTCTTAAAGGAATACAGGTCAGCCAAAACTAAGATCTCAGTGTTCAGGGCTATAGCTACCCATCCTGCAGATTCTACCTGATCTTCTGTCTTCTCTGCTTCTGACCTTGTCTCATGTAGAAAATCTTCATTCAAAGTATCTTTTCCTCCTCAAAAGAACTAGGATGTTCAGCTAACAGAATGATTTGTTTCTGAGGTCTTGTTTCAGCCTCCCAGTACACTACAGTAGGTGCCCCAAAGGAGCTAAGTAGGTAAAGAAAATCAAACTTCCCTGCAAAGGTAATGTCTGTAGAGGGAAGGCAGCACAATATCAGCACTTCCTGGGACCCCTTGAAGTTCTAGATATTCTTGAGGTTTGTTGCCTTTGGGACAGGGCAGCTTGGCTCTATGTGGTACTCCATATGGTTTAGTGGTGCTAGATTAATGGTTGGACTTGATGAGCACAGAGGTCTCTTCCAACCTTAATGATTCTATGATTCTATTGTGAGGTACTGACAGCTGAGCCCGCTGCACCAAGCACTTAAACTACATTTGCCAATAGGGGGTTGGATGTGGAAAAGCAAAAAGCTCAGCAGTATGCAGGCTCACCTTCTGTTTCACGCAAGTACAAAAAGAAGAATTTTGCTGTATTTGTCTTTAGAGAAAATTGATTTAGAATGGCCTCCTACATGGCACAGTTTGCTCTTTGCTTCCTTGGAATTAATTTTTCTTTTGCTTTTTTCAGACAGATGATCACACTGAGCACATACTACTAAAAATACAGTAGTAACTGTAAAGTACAGTAGTAACACCTATGATCAGCTTTTGCTTTGGACTGAGCCACCTATAAGCAGACCCCTGCAAAACTGAAGAGAGGTTAGTGCAAAAACTATGAAAATGCTGCCAATCACTTTGTATTAGCTATTCCCACAAATGCAGCTGTCCACAATAAGGAAAACATATGTGGATAAACAAAGTAGTTTGAAATCCTGCCCCAATACTGCACATAGGGTATGACTATGGGGTTGTGATAATGATGACAGAACCATTTATCTGGCAGGGAGTTACTGTCTCTGTAAACAAGTGTACTACTGAAAGAAGAGACCTGTGCCTTAAGATACTACAATGGAAGTGGCAATTAAGAGTAGATAGCACATTGCCCTTTTTATGATATACACAATTATATAATGTTATTAAGCAGTAATATTTTTCACAGTCTGCTTTTGCATATGTGCCATTTTAGAAAAACAATAAATAACTGGAGATGTTCTTCCCAATAGATTGGACTGCCTGAGGTTATTTATATACTAGAGATTCAATGCTCAGAAAGCTTTAAATAAACTGAGCCCAAATAAAGGAAATCAAATGCGCTATTAGAGGAATAGAAGAGGATTTCTTTTTTCAAGGCAGTGCTCTACAAGGTCTGTGCATCAATTGCAGATGTAAGTACAAAATGAACACAGTGCCTTCCAAGCTAAAGCATGCTGGTAAATGGGAACTTCTAACAGTAGGCCAGATACATATTGCTTCATACCTGCTACTCTGTCCTTCACCAAGCGAAAAGGGACAGCTTTTCTTCTCAGTTCCTCCCAGTCTCACAATCCATTTGCTTTTCCATACAAAGGACAGAAACAAGGACAATGGAAAGAACGAAAGACAATAATCACTCACACTGAACTTCTTTTCCTCAGGTCTGTTTGAATTTATTTCCCTCAGCTCTGTTGTGCTATCTGCTGATAGTATAACAAAGAGTGTGGGTAGACTTATAAAGGGGATTGATCAGTTTTGATGTGAGAATCTGAATTAAAACACTGGCAACTATTGATAAAAGTTTCCTGTTTGATTTGTAAACTAGTGAAAGGATGAAAAGTCATGAAAAGCTTGCAAGACAACTTGCAAGAGTGTGTTAATCTAGTCGTAATCTAGTCGACTATACTGAGTCAAAACATTATAGGTCTTCACAGGGGAAAGGAAAAATACATGTGTGGTTCCTTCAAAATAGGAATTTTCAAACAGGAAGTTTCAGATAGATCCTGAGGATTTACTTTTTATTCTCCTTTAATAAATTCACAGTTAACATCAGATTCTTCATCTCCATGAATCCTATCTGAGACTTTAAGTTTAGTCTGTGAACACTTCACCAGTCTTCAGGAAACTGTCATTTTCTATACAAATTCTTAAGCAGTATTCCTTAAACCCTTTTCAGATGCATCTCCTTTTGCAGTTTACACAAGCCAGGATAAGAGCTACTTTTAACTGCTGACAGGACATCAGTCACACCAAGGTGGATATTAGACTCAATTGTGAAGATTTCTGACTCCTCCTCTTTGATCTCCTGTGACCACAACATACTGTCTGAGAAACATTGACTTGAAAAATAAGAAATAAGAGGGTTATCAGTGCAGCTGCTGTTTTTTTCTGCCATTCATAGAACAATATTGTTTGCATTAAGTCTATGATTTCAAGAACAATAAGCCTCTAGAAAGTCAAATATCTTTGGGGTTACTATGAACAAGCCTGAACTCCCAGACAGTTATGCTGTTTGAAGAATTCTGCACAAATTTATGGTGCCTCATTAGCAGGAATCAGTTATCTTCAGTGCCAGTGCTAGTCAAGATAGGGTCCTGTTTAGCAGGAAAGCAGGAGAGAGATTCTGTGATCTAGTGAAAAGTATTGAAGAAAACAGTTCTTGCCCTTGCAGAAGCTTTTACAATAGAACCAGTCCAGAGAATAGTGCTTAGAGGGAAGACACTGCAGTGTTTAAAGGGTGTTATTGTACAGTTCACCCCAGACTGGAGATAAGATCTACAATTGGAAGCATTATAACTAAGAATTTTAAAGCAAGAAGCAAATGTTTACAAATGGGAAAAAAATGTCACAGAACTACTCTCCAATATGAAGGTTGTTTAATGAACTGGGTGAAGGGATTTTCAGCTTTATACAAGACATTTTATAGTTGGACTGTGTTTGTTAAACTTGCATGAAATTCATCATTGGTGTAATCCCAATGACATTAGGCACTAAAATCAACCACTGATTGGGGCTTTCCAGTTACTACAACTTCAGTTACACTGATTTCCTCACCCTCAGACTAATCAAGAAAGCACACAAGTCTCAAAAAGGGAAAAGAATGGATAAAATTTAGTAGATAGTGACGTTTCCTTTAGATGTCGACACCCAAATTTAAGCTCTGAATTTGCAGTTAGGTCTTAGTGTTGGAGGCACTGTTTCCATAGATATTTCACCCCTGGTCTTGACACAGATGAGAAAACCAGCTCTACAGAGCGCCCAAGTGAAATCAGGGTTGAGAAATAAGCAGTTTTCCAGCTAAAATTCAGCACAGTAAATATTTCTAGATTGCTGTAGAAACCCTGAAATCAGCCTCCAAAGCAGAATCTGACTGAAGAATATATTCCAACCCATTAACACAGCAGGAAAAAAGCATCAGTGGGTGGATCATATAGGTGAATGACAGGATTTGAGCACCTTGTTATGCCCTGATCTGCCCAGTAGGTTTAGGGGAAGATTGTTTGATTCACTCTGGGTGGTGTGTGGGAGAAACAACAATATTCTCAGGAGCTTCAGTGACAAACATTACTTGTAAACTTTAGAACACTAAGGTAGAATAATGTACTTGGCAAATTTTAAAACAACATATAGACAAAGTAATATACTTCATAAACTTTAACTTAGCAAAATGTAAACTTATCCGACTTTAACTTATCCAGACACAAGACACTTACTGAGGCATTGACTGGGATTTTTTAGTCTGGTTTACAATATATTTGGAGAAGAAGTTAGAATACATAGAGAAAGAAGGAAAGGGAAAGAAAAGATAACAGTAGAAAAATATCCCCACATATCTTTAGCTTGATTTTACTTGTGTTCAATCTATTGATTGCATCTACCTTTTACCTAGAGGCTTATTGCATTAAATGTAGCATGCCATTCCCTTGTACTGTATTTAAAAACAAGATTTAAAATGAAAAATAAATGTTTTATGAGAAAGACTGACCACATTAAATTCACCTGAAGTTAACGGATACTCAGCTGGAAGAAAAGAGACAGGTGGGGTGTTTTTCCCAGCTTAGGTACCTAGAAAAAAACAATCCAAAGACAAATACTAAAATTTCTATCTGTACAGAGAAACAAAAATCTTTTTGCAAACTAGTTGCAATGATGTTAAGAGATCTGTTTTTATTTCTCTTATGTATAATAGAAAAGAAATTCACAGCCTGACAGATAGGATACCAAATCTAATGTAAAATTCCCATTCTGGCATCAAATCCTGATTTCATCGCTTTAATAGAGCCTCAGTAACTTAAATTACTTCAACAGAACCTTAATTGTCTTCACAAGTCTCTCTTAGTTTCTTTGGTCACACTTCAGTCAGTTATATTATGAGAACTGGTGAAGTAAATTCATACTTTGCCTTTTGTACAGATTTGTAACTGGAGATGAACATTCCAGGGTGATATAAATAGCCAACACAACCTAAATGTGGATAGCCTCAGTGTAAAGGACTGAAACATAGGAATGAGGCTACACAGAGATACTCAAACTTATGATTTAAAATCTAATTAATAGAATTTATTTGGAAAGAAAGAAGAGAGAGATAAGAAAGAAAAAGCTCTTCTGAAAAGGTTTCAAGTATTGCAGCTGAGAGAACTCTGTCACCCAGATGTAACAAATGGGATTCTACAGCAAGGAGAGGAATTCAGTAAACAGAAGGATGGTGTCACTTGGCCAATTAAATCCGCCAAAACTGTAAAATCTCAAAGGTCATGCCCAATATGAAGATGGTGCTAGGATAATTAATTAAAAAATTGAGAATTTATTTCCTCGAAGAAGCAAAAAGTGAAGAAAAGACAAGAAAGAAATTATAGTCAGCAGACAAAGATGTACAAAGTTTTAGGGAAGAGAAAAAGAATTTTACATTCAATTTTACATTACATGTAAAATGCAGACATAAATTGATAGAAATTAAGAAAACCCCAAATAGTTCTGGAAATGCACAGACTTTGCAAGAGAGATTAATGATTTAATTCTTTGACATCAAAGCCTTACCTGTCCTGAGGATGATACACTCATTGAGTTAATCTGTGGGTAAATGAAAACTGAGTTATTTTGAAAGGCAGAACACTTGGTGGATGAGAATTTAATTCCAGCTCCTTACAAGTAAAATTCAGAGCCAGAAAGGGAAAAATTCCTCATAACTATTAAGGATTACACGCTTGGTTGTTGCTATTCACATGGAAAGTAATGACACAAATATGAAATGTTGGGATGCAAAACTGTGAGACTGGAGGATTTGATCTGATAGATTTGCGAAGGGAGCTTTTAAAAATGACCATTATTTTTAAAATTAAAACTAGGTCTGTTAGTTCTCTGCATCTTTAATGACTTTTGAGATATTCTAAACTATTTGTACTTGTGAGGAAGAGGGAAAAATGCAGTGTGATATTTTATGCGCTGGTGCTATAAATGTTCACTAGTTCCATAAACAAACATAAATCTGGTACAGCTAATCAGGGTGTTTGGGTGTTGAACTCTGGCAGGAGCCAGTGGATGAACTCTGGAGATCTACATCACCGCTAGTCTTTTAAGAGTCTGACAAGTAAGTTTTTAGATATTTGAATGATATTTTTAGGACAATCGAGGTGGCTTCAGAAGGAAATCACATGCACTCTGAGAGCACTCTGAGGTTATGGGCCAAATTCAGCCCTGGGAATCCTAGTGGAAGCCAGCACTTTTATTGCCAAAAGAGAACTCTGTATAAGCTTCAGAGGTGACATGAGAAAGTACAACAATAAGGAAACGTAAAACGAGTAGTTTAAAGACAATTGTACCACATGCTTGCTGTGTCACTGAAAAAGCTTTGCACTGTTTTCGGTAAGTCATGATCAAAATTTACTGAAGAAATGCTCTAGGACAAAGTTTTCAAGGACAAGGGGAGATCTTGAGTGTAGGCATAAAAAAAACTATTACTATTGTTTACTACATCTAGTCTTAGATTGTATAGAATCTCCTAGAATTTCTTGCTCGAAGTAAATCCTACGTAGTGCTAGTTGAAGCAATTCCTACTGGACGTACCATACATCTGTAACAGGTGTTAAATTCCAACATTTTTTGTAAGATGAAGCAAACAACTGAGCAGTATCAAAACTCAGAAGCAATTTTAACTTCTTAATTACATCAGCTCAACTGAGTCAATACAATTGTAAGGGGTTGAGAAGGGAAACAGAAACTCAGCAAATGAGATAATATTTTCCTCAGTTTCACGATTTTCAATATTTCTATCAGAACAAACAAAAAGTAACATGTTTCTAGACAGATAGAAATGCAGAAGAATATTCCATCACATTTTTCTATACCTGGCTACACATTGTTCTACATCTTCCTAAAGTTAAGCAGCAACAATAGATACTTCAGAGATTTTCTTTCAGATAGAAGATTCCCAGAGTCAGCAAATGGACCATACCGGTATAACTGGGAGGTGGACTTTTCTACTATGCACTACCATTAAAATTTTCTAGTGAGGTGTGAGCCTGAGCTTCACTGACTGCTTATATGTCAATGAAGATAAAACAGTTCCTGCTTTTTGCAGAAAACCAGTTAATCCCAAAGGCCTCTAACAAGGGCAGCAAGCTGTGACATTCCATAAATGTACCATTCTGATGTGTGGACAAACTTGTTGAGTGAAGGTGAATAAACCCAAGACTCTGCGTTCATTTTCACTGAAAAGATCAACCTTGAGTTCTTTTTTTCAAGAACAGTAGGTGCTCCTGGAGTTTTTCTTTTTCCCCTAATAAACCTTATGGAGGAAGAATGAAAGGTCAGGAGCACTGGTGTAAAAAAGACTACTGCCGCAACCTAAAAAAAGAGCACTGAAGAATTGGCATGAGAGTAGCCTCGTAATATGCAAATGCTCTTCATCTGCTCCCAGTTGCTCAGAGGCTGCACGAAAGGCATTGGGCTTACACTGATTTAGGAGGATGGGCTAGATAACCTCTCAACCTTCAGCCCTATTATTTTCCATGAATCTGCAGAAAGAGAAACTCCCTCGGTTCTTGAGGTTCCAAATTCCCATTTTTCTTTTCAGGTGTCTTAATTATATAAACACAGGAATCTTATCACTAAACATAAACCAGACCCAACATAATTACAACACACATCAGTTATCAGTAGATTCTTGGTCCTGCCCCTATTGACTGTCTTAGTAGTGCAAAAATATAAAATATACAATGCAAATCTTGTCATACACACAAAAATTTAGGAATAATGACTGTGGTGATTCTGCTTGTGGGATTTGATCATTGGTAATTTTGCCAACTTCTGTCATCAAGGAAAGTCCGTTTTGTTCATACATTACCAATGTGAGCTAAGATGCTTTCAAGGTATCTAACAAATACTGTAAGCGTCTAAAATACCATTTATTTCATGCCTAACTTCATCTTTATTCATTACACAGTACCCAATAATTACACATATTCAGAGACTTTAAGAAACAGATTTTTACTGCCACATCCATCTTCACCATAAAAAAATGTCTAGATGTGAGGCTGGCAAGCTTCTCTTTCCTTACAACTCTTTTTATTGCGTATTGAAAATGAACTCATAGGACAGCAAAGACAGGTGAAATGGACTCCTGCTGAACACATACTGAACAGAAGGGTTTTCTCCATTTTTCCTGGCAGTACCATCTTTCTTCAGGCTGCATTGTCTGATCTTTTAATGAAAATCACTTTGTGATCATTTCTGGCAGTGCCAAATTAGTCTCTGCTGTTTGGTGATGGAAGACAACCTGCTAGTTCCTTGGAGAAGCAAACCAGCAGCACCATAAATGATAAGCTTCCCAAAATCAAACATATACATGTTTCTTGTTTCAGCCTTGTCAGACAAGCTACAGAGATCTTTAACTTCAATTATTTGTAACTGCCTGGAAATCAGCATAAACTGACCATATGGGAAACTTGACAAAGTTGTCAATAATGCCTGTTTCACTGCAAATCTATGCCAAAGAACCTTCTGCTTGTACAAAATTAGACAACGATTTTAATTTTCATTTTAGTTTCCTTCTCAGTATTTTGGGAAGAAAGGAATGAGCCTGCCGTTAGGAAAAAATGTAAGTCCTCAGGTATGCATGAGGAAAGCACAGATAGCAATGAACTGGCAAGCATAATGTGGTATCCATTACTGAGCCCCTGGGCACGTGTTTGACTGAAGCTACTTTCAGTCAGCTTGCACATTTTTGCACACAATTTATAGCTGAATTATGTGTCACTAGTTTGGGAGTTTAGGCAGATTAAGTCTGGCATCTGATTTTCAATAACACGTAGGAAACACTGGAATAATTTATGCTCCCATAGCACCACTATACACTCATAGTAGCACAATTTAAACAGTAAAATGTATGAGTTTGCATCTGGGATGCTGGATTAATTTATTGCATAGTTCTGCAGTTTATTTCTGATGTAAAACCTAGGCTGTTTTGAAATCAATAGGAATTTTACCACCTGCTTCTGCACAGCCCAGACTTACCTTTATGATGTGGGCTTGCACAGCAGAGGGAAACAGACAAAAAAGACATCCATAACATTATTGTTTCATATTCTTGGCTGAAATGGTCAGAACTTGAAGAAGGAACCTTTATTAAGTATTGCCAGTTTTTTAATTCGGTCAGGAGGTCTAGTTTGGTCCCCTGTGGCTTGGGCTACAAATGGAGATCCTCTGTGGCTCAGGAAAGCTCCAGCAGCATAGGAAAAGCATTGCCCTCCTGGGAGCAGCTGCTGCCAGGGCCCCTTCAGGCTGTGAAGAGCTCAGCACACACTACCAAAAGAGGGAGAAAGGAGGTATTGCCAGACCAGACTGTTCATTCCAGGCATCTGCAAGCCTGGAAGTGTTAGGCTGTGGAGCTTTCCAAGCAGGCTGGGGTCTGTTTCTCACAGCCCAGATCTGGCACCAACTGAGTGTCATTACTTGGCAGTGTCCATACTGATTAAGATCACTGAACAAGGAAATAAGTCCTCTCATCCCTGAAAGCAGTTTCTGCTCTGCTAGGGTTAAGCAATGCAGAGAAGATGGATCTCATGTAGTTTCTTTTGGGAATTACCAGCACAGCTGCCTGACTCCTGTTTGTGACTTCTCACCAACACACAACTAGTGTAAATTGATGTGGAAATGCTCCTCCCCAGGCAGTTACAGCCCTTTTAATTACCATGATACGAGCACTTCCACACAGAAAAAGCACTAGAAAAGCTGGTGTTACTCAGAAATTTCCCCCAGGAAAAGTCAGCGATGAAAACTAAGCCATTAAAAATTTTGCCCAGAACTCTGTGTGCTTTCCTCCTAGGACATCTCACATCCACTTTAAGACTATAGAACATACGTAGTTATTCTAACTAGACTATTGTATTGTGAGAAGCTTGTGATCCATGCACTGGTAACCCAGAGCAAGCACATGCACATGCTGAGCTGTGCCACACTGTGCTACACATATTTCTTGGCCTTCTGGATTGTGCTATGCTCTATATATCCCATAAACCTAAACTCAGCTGGTTAATCATAATTGAAAAACTTGATGGTCACTAACATCTGGCTCCAGTGATGATTCTACAATATGTCCTTATCTTGAAAGTAAGCAGCTTATTTTACTTCTCAGAAAGTCCTGTCAAAATCTGGAGACCTCCATTCCAGCGAATCTCACTCCTGATGGGAAGGGTGCTATGCCCTGACCATAGGTCAGTATGAAGTCACATTTGTCTTGAGGTTCCCAGCATCAGAAGGGACACAAGATTTTATAACTTGCTACCAGCTTTGGTGCTGAGTGAGCATTCCTGGTGCAAGACAATATAGAGAAGGGATTTTGACATCTTTTTTTCTCCTGTTACCTAAATACTCATGGAGGCGTATTAAGGAAGCTAATTAATGCTATTCAGGAGAAGCAAAGATGGGAAGATTTAACCCTAAACACTGCAAAATAGCTGATTTGCCTGACTGTTGTTTTTTTCTTTACATCAGGATTCCATCTGATTCTTTGAAAACTCTTATGTTTATATCCAACCAGCCAATAAACCCACCCTGCACTTCGAGAGCCAAAGTCACCCAGTAACTCAGGTACTCAGGTTGCTCGTCGTTCACTGAGATCAGGTTTGATACCAAAGATTTTATGGAGTCAGATTGCAGGCTGCAGCTGTGAGAGCTATCCTCTTCTGAAATACATCCCACTGAACTTAGCAACAATACAGAAAAAAATACAATGTGAGAATTATAAACTCCTAGTCAATCCCAAATCTGTGTGGGATTTCCCACTCCAGTTGCATCTCTATAAGTCTATGGAGCCTGATCAGATTCATCCAAGGGTATGCAAAGAGCAAGCTGATGTCATCACAAGACCTCTCTCAATGATTTTTGAAGTCTTGGGAATCTGGACTGCTCCCAGTGGATGGAACCTAGCAAACATTCTTCCAATTTTCAAGAAACCAGAAGGGATGGCCCTAGAAACTACAGGCCTGTCAGTCTCATTTCAGTGACTGGTAAAACTATAGAGAATATTCTGGGAGCTACTTAAGAGACAGGCACTGATCCCTTCTCTCTGGAGACCAGTGACAGGACTGGAGAGAATGGCCTGAAGTTGTGTCAGGAGAGGTTTAATCTGGAGATTAAGAGAAAGCTCTTCACCCAGAGGGATATTGGGCACTGGAACAGGCTCCCCAGGGAAGTGGTCACAGCACTGAACCTCACAGAGTACAAGAAGCTTTTGGAAATGGTGGTGTGATTTTTGGAGTTGTCCTGCACAGGGCCAGCAGCTGACTTGATGACTCTTCCACCTCAGGATATTCTATAATATTTCATGATTCTATGAAAGAGGCGTTTGCTTGCTGAAGAGTGCAGACAGAATCCTCTGTTTTCATTGAAGCTGTCACTTGCAATGTGGAGGATAAATGGCTGTGAGCTCATAATAAGAAAGGAAAAATCAGAGAAAAATGCACGCAAAATTAGTAGCAGATATGCTGCTATATAAACATATATCTTAGAATCATAAAATATCCTGAATTAGAAGGTACTGACTTGACTTCCTGGAAATCTGATGTCAGCCCTAGTTGCAGCTCAATTTAGTATGTTGCATTTAAAGTGCTTCTCTTGTATTTGTAAAGGTTGTCTGAGTCCCCAGTTCAGAAAAAAACCCTGAAATGTCTTGAGGAGAGAAGTTCTTGATTCCTCAGACAGACAGCTGAAATTCAGGCATTTGTAAACGAGTTTTCTGTGTTGTACCATCCCTCCAGACCCTGCAGGCTGTGATCTGGGGAGCTGGCAGGATAGTGCAGCTGGCAGAACTCCTGCTCCCTGAGCATGGGACGGAGCAAGGCACACACTGTCAGCTTCAACATCTGCTGACTGGGAACAGAGCTCACTGCAGTGATGCAATATCCATCCTATCACTTGCAAAAATACCCACATCTATATCTGCGATAAAGCTGAAGTCTCAGGTTTCTCCTAGTTGGTTTTCTGGTGACAGCTAATGCTGCTTATCATCGCTGCACACCTCATGCCCTAAAATTTCTCTGAACAGCAGTGGATATGAACCGCAAAATTCTCTTTTGCAAATGCACTGTGAATAACTTGCTGAAGACCTTATTAAAGAATATTACCTGTGGTGAGAGAGGTACCGATTTGGAGAAATCTGCTTTGCTGTAATAGGTTCTCAGAGCTGCTTTAAAGCAGAGTCTAAGATTATTGCTTTAATATTTATTACTCTTTGTTTTTTATTTATGCTTTTGGCATAGAAGTGCTAATGCACAAATGGTAAGGAATCCCATTTTTGTCAAAAAAGAGCCTGAGCAACAGCTAACACTTCTCAGCGAAGAGGCCCATGCACTACTCCTGACTATAAAAACAGTGAGGAACAGCAAGCAGTTGTCTTTAGTTTATTCTTCAATAGATTGTATCTGGGAACAAATGGCTTTTCAAAAAGCAGGAGGTTCAGGAAGCTTAAAAGTCTTAAAGCAGGCTTTTCGATTTTCCATCTTAAACACAGCACTGCATTCCTGCTTAATAACTTGTTAGCACAGCTGAGAAAACATGCTTGATAAAAAGGCATCAACTCTAAAGATGGGATCTGGTCTTAGTATATGGAACTGAATTAAGGAAAAAAAGCTTCCAAAAATATTTGTGTGAGACACTGACTTTCTGTTTCTAATCTTCTTTCAAAGCTTATAATGAATCACTTCTCTCTTGCTTATTTCCATGTCTTTCAGTAATTACCTCTTTCCACCATTCAGTTTACTGCTAAGCTCCATAATATTTGATATAATTTCCCCCTATTATTCAGCATAATTTCCCCTTACTATTCAGCCAGTTTTTATTCTTTTATTTCCACTTGATGCTTGCATTTTCAAATATCCTTAGAACTCCGTGTGGGTTCATTCTTCCAGGCTGTTCACACCCTGAAATGTTAGACCTGACAGTTCAATATGCCTGTGATGCAGAACATCGTGGGTCTTAGTCCCCTTCAGAGAAGAGGCAAAACAGGGTGCTTCTTTTTCAAAAGAGAGAGCATGTGCTAACAGGTACTGCTTGTGTTTTTTCAGATACTTCTGCTTCTCCTGAAGAGATGAGCATCTCAGCAGGCCCCAAGTCCTTGTAATTTCTCTTGTAGTCTCTACTGCTTGTAAATCTTCCCTTGTTTGAGCACTGAGGGAAGAAACACTTCCATTCACAGATGGTCAGAGGGAAAAAAAATAAACCATAGTAGGATTAGATCTACTGCTTCTTACTTAATTATTTCAAGATTTGAGCAGTTGGTGCTGCGAGAAATCAGCCGCATGACCTCTTGCCTCCGAAAGAGTCTCTTGCTTCCAAAAGAGCTTCCTCTTGAGTGCTGAGCACAACTTCATCTCCAAGCAGGAGTCTGACTTGCCAGGTTTCGGAGGAATAAAATACTTTAAAAGTCTCCTTTATGCCTCCTAGACTGTCAGGTAACAGCATTTTGCAGAGGTAGGTGTAGAAACAAGCAAAACAAGCAGATATTGAGTGGCTTTGTACTGTGCTGTTGTGAAAGAACAGCTTTTTTTGAACAGACTTCTTAATCTATTAGTCTCTCTTGCCACACACAGACACACATGAGAAATATCTGTAGGCTGGCATCACTCTTGGTGACACAAGGCAGATACTTGGACTGTTGGATGGTGTGTTATGCAATGTGACACCATACACACGCCTGGGAGAAGAGTTTAGAGCAAGGAACATTTTGGTATTGAAACTTGTTTCAGTTGAAGTGGCAGAGCAGTGGATCAGCAGAGTAATGCAGCTGGATGTAGCTGCAGAGATTACTGGTGACCCCTGTGACTGGTCAGTCAGGCAAATTCCTGCAGCATTCAGCAAGGGACAGACACCACATCTCATGCAAGGTATAGCAGGAAGCATTTTGTTACAGTGACAATGTAACTCTTCTGGTATAACATTCTCCCCCTCTGCTTCCATCCTATACTTTACTGGCTGCTTTTGCATAGATATGTATGTTCTCTTCCACCTTGCACTCTACTTGATTTCCCCACTAATATCAGCCTGGAGGCTTCTGATATGTAGGGACTCATATTTCAGGTCCAGAAGAAGTCTTAAAGTTAAAGCTTTGTTATGTCAAATATTAAACCACCGAGATGAAAGTTACCAGTCCAAAAGTCCTATATAACATCTCAAGCCAAACTTTCAAGTCAGTAGGAAACTGCAAAAGACCGAGAGTTGAAAACATTATTGTGCTAGGAAAGGGCAAGAAAAGTTAAAAGTGGAGGAAGGGCTCAGGGCACAGGCCAGAAAACACATATTCTCATTTTAAAGCCATTCCCACCTTTAGCATACTGAGATATATGTTACTTAATATAATGTCATGGGGTTACTTGTCAGTAAAGACAAACGAAATACATTAGCAGTATTTACAATGCAATACAGTCATGATCTATTAAGTGAGGTAAGGTTCCGGGATGTTCTGCTATCTTTGAAGTTGCCACAGTGTCACTCCTGATGCTTCACTGTACCTTTCCTGATGTCACAGCTGTCTAATTGCAGCCAGAGAGCACTGAGGAAAAGGATCCATGACTTTGTCTTGTGTCAGCTGCTTTCTATCTAGTGTGATGCAGGCCTTCTTTTACTTGAGAACTCCTGGTATTACTGGAGAAAACTGAACCAGAAATATTTATGACTCTAAAAATCTCCAGACTTCACAGCTGGTTTTGCTGGGGTCAGAACACTGGGGTTCAGGCAGTCCTAGCAAGGGAATTGAACCATCAGTGTACTTACTGAAGAGCATGTTGTACATCATCTCTGAAATTGAGGATTATGAAACTGACAGGAGAGGGAAATCCATGGTGTTAAAAATAGGATATTCGTGTACATTTGAAAAGCCAAAACAATATAGCTAAGCTCATTATTTCCCCTATTCATCTGTAATTCCCATTGTTTATGGACTATTTTTATTTATTTTTTTTAAATCTTGAAACCTTATGAACATAGCTGAACCTAAAATCAGTCGTTGGAAACTTTACTAGCATCTAAATGCTTCTGAATCTCAAGAGACTTCCAGATAAAACACTTCATCTATGTCCCCATATTTTTATTTTCCTGAAAGCGGGGCTGATATTTTTTCCCTGTGATAGATACCAAACATTATCTTCAAGAGAAAGCTTGTTTGGTGGTTAAAAGTGTGGCCTGGACTCTGGAAACCTGCATTTGCATTTGTATTCTGCTCTACTACAGGTGATCCTTATGATGTTGGGCTATTCATTTGATCATTCCTGGGTCCATTTTCCGTTCTCTAAACTGAAGAAAGAAATATTTCCATGGTTCATAGAAGAGTTATGAGCATAAATTAATTCATATTTATGAGGTACTAAAGGGAATCTGATGAGTACCATAAAAAGGCTGACTTATAAACAAAACCCTCTCTGTGTTCTGCATTTCCCATGATATAGCTGTTTTTCTCTAGTTCTTAAAGCAAGGACTTTTTTAACCAGAGTAATATTTTTTACTTTTGACATTTCTTGATTTTACTTTAGAACAATAAGTACTTGTACACTGCAGTTCCAGCGATTATTTTTATGCATGATAGGCTATATATGAAACTTTCAGTGTCCTTTATAGCCAAACAGAACAAAATAGCTTCTTTTAAGATTTATTTTTAAAGCCTGTATAAAAACACCAGACTTGCAGCTGACAAGGCAGAAGCACCTTTAGACATACAGCAGAGGGAGGATGTGAAGCAGAGAGAAGAGCATCATTTATGATTATCATTCAGTCCTCAGGAGGGCTGACTCATGGATGAGATTGCAGAATAAAACTCTGCAGAGTATAAACTCTGTTTTCTTACTCCATCTGCACAACAGAGGTTTCCAAGGTGTCATTCAAGTTATTTGCAAGTTTGGGTGACAATCAAAAATAAACAAATCGGGCTGATGTGTCTCAAAAGAAAGCAGAGGAGCCTGTTTTTCTGTTCTTGATAGGTAAGCTTGAACCACTTTATTGGCATAAAACCCAGGAAATCTTTAACAGAATTTATCACTGCTGAGAATTTTAATACCAGTTTTGTGAAGGAAATCATGTGTACAAGCTAAGTTTCTTTTGTTGACTGAATGTACCTATTTCTCTATGTATATTTGTGATGACACCCAAACATAATGTAGAAATGAGCCACACAGCACTATTCTAAAATTTACATAAGAAATAAAAGCTTTCAAAACAAGCAGGGAAAGAAATCTTTTGACTACTGTAAAAAGAAGCTTTAAAAGCTTGAGAAAAGAAAGCAATTAAAAATATTTTCTTATGCTTGAGCAGTATTAGGAATAACAGGAAGCAGTGTGACACCATTCAGACAAGCAGACAATTTAAGTAAGCTCCTAGTCAGGGGAATTCTGTCAGACCTCCAATTATCCTTCCCTCTGAAATTCATTGGGCTGGATGATAATGAACTATAGAAGAAGGAAGCATTTTAAGCCACATACTGCCACTTGCAGGTCAAACAGAAGCCATGACAGCTACATAAGACAAGGATAGAAGCACACAAACCCATAGCCGTGTAATACAGGGCTCCGGTGAGAGATTTGGTAGAGGCACACTGGGAGAATTTATTTGTCATCCTCGAGAAAGAGCAAGTTTGAGCAAAGCTAGCTTTGTCACCAAGGAGGAAGTGCTTAGCAGCAGGCATGTATCAGAGTAACCGGGGCTGCATGTTCAAGTGACTGGCAGCACAGCAGGATGTCCTGGTTGTCCCAACACAGACATACGCATACAAGAAACATCAGCATGTTGAGTAAATGCTCTTGAATGTCAGAAACAACGAACGACACAGCATGTGGTCAGCTTGGGACTGTACCAGGGTGAGTCCTGGGCTTGGGGAAGGGCATGTGTACTTTTAAACCATCTTAATCACTCCTCAGGGTTTCTCTGGCTCTTGATGCCAGTCCATGCTGCCCTGGGACAGGTCTACACTGCACTGACAGCAGCATTCCCTGTGGGGTGGCTCTGCTGGCAAGGGGTTGTGCCCGGTTCTTCCCCTTTGCTGAGGGAGAAATGTAGATGTGATCATTTGGGTTTCTGTGGCCGGGAGCTACTTTTCTGTAAAAAAAAAATGTCCGTGAGGCTACTCAGGCCAAGGGCTTAACTTCTCACCTGGAGAAAAAAAAAAAAAGCAGTTCAGGCTGTGGAACTCTTCAGACACCATGTACAGAGGAATCAAGGGAGAACCAACAGTCAGGAGGGGAAGGAGGGCAGTAGACCTGCATCCCCTGCACACCATGGTTCCTGGAACATGGCACAGTCAGGGTGGCACTAGTTCAGCGTGTTCCACTTGGCACGCTCCCCAGGCTGAGGTCCAGCAGAATTCCATCTCAAGTGGCACTTTAAAGCTGCTGTCTGCATTTGAGCAGCATCCCTCTCCAGGGCTCCTGTGCTCTGCATGTTTTGAAAAATGAAATATAGGAATGTTGGCTCTGGGTCTACATGTCGATTTATATTTGAAGGGAAGGGGATTCACAGACTTTCTGTTGAGCTTGGAGAAGGCAGGGAGCGGAGAAAAACGTTCAACTCATATGTAAGAGGTAGCCCTCATCTCACAGAAGAGATACATTCCTGCTGACATATAAAATTAATAATTTCTCAAGGGTACTGGAATTATACCTTAAATATCATATTCTGGCACATCCCTATTGTGCCTGCATGATATCATCACAATAACTTCCTAGCCACAACCTGGGTTGATATAAAAAGTAAAAGTAGTAAGAGGTGAGAGATTATGAAAATATTAATAACTTTCCAGTCACTAGGGTGATGGAGCACTTCAGCAAGAGAAGACAACCTGGGGTTTGTGCTCTGGCTCGTAGACTGCTGGCCTGCTCAGACAAGTGGGAAAGAGAATTTTTTGATCTTGTTGAAAAGGTGACTGAACCTTCTTGGTTTTGGTTTTTAGGTGCAAGGTCAGTTTATTAAACTGTTTCCATGAAGTATTATGAATAGACAAGAAGCTTCCCTGAGAAGGGAAGATTAAATA
Source organism: Rhabdornis inornatus (assembly GCA_013397075.1). NCBI lineage: Eukaryota > Metazoa > Chordata > Aves > Passeriformes > Rhabdornithidae > Rhabdornis > Rhabdornis inornatus. Next base: position 413,722 of record VWZS01007823.1, read on the forward strand.
ATAGTGTTCACTAATTAAGTGGAATTAAGAAAAATGCTGTGGAATTAATGGAACACACTCCTTGATGTAAAATTTAGTTGCTCTATTTTAGTAGTAGATTGTAAACACTTCCCTCATTGGCAGACAGATAATAATCATAGAACCTAAGCTCAAAGTCATATTATTTTCAGATCTTTACATTTTTGCAATATTTTAATTAAGTATTTTGTTTTAAGCATTCTATAGCAGTTATAAGTATACATATCTTATATATTTGTATAGGATTCTCCATGACAAATTTTGGTAGAAATTTGCTAATTTATAACTTGAGTTAAAATTCTGCTGGAAAGGTCTGAAATTATTAAAAAGAGAAAATGTGCAACAAGTACATGCATATGACATTAACTTGTGGATTCAAAGCATTATGTATCTCTAGATTTATATTGTTTGTTTATTATTACTGTGGTACAGTATTTAATTGTCAAATTTTGGCAAGTCTATATTAGAACGAATACAGCAGCATCCTAGGAAAATTAACGCTGTATTAATACTCTATATTTGGGCACTTCATAATTTTCTACCTTTAGACTTTCCAGAATGAATACAAACTTGATGTCTAATTGGAATAAATATATTAATTTTTTTTTAAAAGTCTTGCAAGAGTAGAGGAAAAGGATATTTGAATTTAAAAATCTGTATGTTTTCAAGCTAACCTTGCTTCTACTTCCAGGTCAGTCAGCTCCTCAAAGGTGTAGACACTTGTCACTCAGACAATTAAGGAGAGATAAGCCAAATCCCCATCATTTCTCTTGAAGTGCTAAATTTAACTCTCTGGTTAAGAGGGACACAGGCAACATAAACACATCACAAAGTTCCATTAATGAGCTTCAACTGCTCTCAGATATCTCAGGCATCAGAGAACCATGTCTGATTTCAGTGACCAAAGGGGGTGGGAAAATCCCAACAGTCAATTAAATCAAACCTTGTTCTGTAACCTGACCATGAATTTGCTTTCTCAGAGCATGGCTGAATGTTTTCATTCTCTAGAACCTACATATGATGAAATAGCTTTCTCTTGCTTCGTCTTATAAGTTAGCTCCTTCCTGTATCTTCTGGTTTAGGATCTACCTGTTAGGTGGCTTCAATACTGACCCTAGAAATGAACCAAAAGAAAATATTTCCAAGTTTAAAAAAAAAAAAAATCAAGGATTTTGACCCCTACAATAAAAAGATATTGAGGAAATCTTAGGTTAATTAGAAAAGCTCTAAACACCTGGAATTCTTCTGTCATGTCCTTTGGTTGCTAATACAAATAAAAGCACAACTGAATCAGAGGAGGTTTCCTTCTGGTTTTGGAAAGCAGTTACCACACCTTTTTGAAAAGTGCACTGTAGACACTTATGACCCTGTCCCATTCCATACATGCTCAGTTCATACTTTCAGTTGTGCACTCTCACGAAGAGTCCATTGCTGACTTTCATGGACACTCAGGGCCTACTGTGCAGAGCTCATCCTCACACTTCCTCCTCCTTTCATGCCATTCATTCTTCATCTGTAGCTTAGCACACTGCATTAAGTATGCTACAATTCTGCTTCAGTGGCCCAACACCCTGAGAGCCAGAGAAGCCAGAGTTTTTGTGAGATTAAGTTTCACAAAGTTTTGTGCCATGAGGGGAGAGCCTGCTACTGAATAAAGAATCTGAAGTAAATGTGCTCTGCACAAAGTAATTTATTAGATGGGTTTTGGCAGAAGCCTTTCCTGAAGGCCTAAGACACACTGCTATAAAAATAAGATGAACCCCCAGAAATACTGATATTTTTTTCATTCCTGTTAAAGTCACAGCTGTCTCTTTGGACATCTATAGAAATACTGATCTGTCCCAGCTGATCAAGGTGCTTGTCTGGGACATGAAAGAGATGAAAACTTGGACCCAGGATTCCTCCACTTCAGGAAAAGGCTGGAGCTTGGGACTCTGAGTAACCTGGTTCTAGTGAAATGCTACCTGCTCATGGCAGAGGACTTGGAACTAGATGGTCTTTAAGATCCCTTACAATGCAGACCCTATGATTCTAATTTTTATGAATTATATGCAATTTCGTAGGCACCATTTAAAGATAAAAATATAGTGGTGTAGTGTGCAAGTGACAAGAACACTTAAAAGCCAAGAGAGAAAGAATAAAATTTTGGGATTTTTCACAGGTAACAGAAAGAACTGTTTGAGACAAATATAATATATTCTTGTATAGGAAAGAACTAACCCTTTGCTTGGACTTGGCTGGAACGGCTAGAATTATGTAGCTGCATTTATTAAAAGATAATAGTCATGAAAGAAAGGAACTTAGGTGTTTGGGGCTAAGAAGTAGCTTCATCTTTCTATGTATTTATTACAAAGACATTTCCCACAATTTACTTATCTACTTCTTGGACATTTTGAGTTAATTTTTATTTTGAAGACCACTAAGGAAAATACCTAAGGTGTCATTTTAAATGTTACGAGAGCTAAGGTGAAATGATCAAACATCTCAGTTTAGCATAGAGGTTGATACAAAATAAAACTCCTAAACAAGAATGTTTCCTCAATGTAATATCAAATAAGTATTTCTGATTATATCACACCTTTTTAATTAATTGAGCAAGGCATTTTGATAGCTATCTTTGACCTATCCACTTAAAGGCATCATACAAACATTTAAAGGCAATCAGCAGAGCATGAAGTCTGGGACTACGCAGGGCTATCAGTTCAGAAGGATGTGGTGTTAGTTTTATTTCAAGTCTCATAGATATTGATGCATTACTTAGCACACCAGTTCCTAATAACAGGAATGTCAAGTTCAGTTGTATGACAAGGAAACCTGTAGCCTTTCCAGTTTAAGGGATGAGTCTGGAATTCAAGTATGCTTGGAAGTCTCCATAGACAAAGAGAACCTGACATATCTCAAAACACTAGTCTTTTCTAAGTCAGACCCATGTTGGTTGCAACTTCAACCCTGATATTTGAACATTTGCCTCTTCCGGATAATTCTTGCAATTCAGTTTATTTTGTAATTATAGAGTGGATCATTTTTGTTCTGCATCCAGCAGGACCAGAAGACTCATTCACAGCCAGTGCTCCACTGCTTCTCTCCTTGGACTGACCAAGGGAACCAAGTCCTCTGATTTCTTTCTCCTGTGCAGTTAGCACAAGAGCACATGCCAAAGGCTGCATCTGTCTGCACCAAACCAGCTGACAGCTGGTATGGCCTGCTCTAACCTAGACGTACAAATCTATTTGGACTTTTTCAAAGTACCTTTGTACCTTTGGGTACAGCTCCACCATGCTCCTCCAAGTTTGAGATTATGGTCCCTCAAAGCCAACTTTGCACCAATGCTACTTCATTTGATCTCTGTTGAGGCTCAGCTAATATGCCTGACAGGACCTGAGCTACTCTGCACAGGTTTGCATCTCATTTATCAGTCACAGGTTTAACAACTGCAATGGAGAGCTGAGTGTCCTGGCACTAAACCTAGTCAGGTAGTCATCACCTCCTCTCTCAGACACTGTTTTTGAGGCCCCAAATGTTCAGCTCCTTAAAGAACAGGACAATGTCCCATTTATTTTGTTCCTCTGGTTTTAAATCCTGTATTAATGCTGTACTTGTTACTTGGCCAGCCAAATAAGACCGTGACTATTATAAGTCAACGGCTGGGAAGCCTGAGGTTTAATACTTCATATAAATTCTGGCATCACTCAATTTTCTCAACAACATGTTCTTAGAGTCAACCGAAATTCCAAGGGGAAAAATAGTGTTCCCATACATTAACGGGCTATGCAAAATGCTGGTTCTGCCTTTGATGAAGTTTTAACCAGATGTATAATGCTTCTCATTAGCAAACCAAAGAGGTATGCATTTGTTACCGATGCAAATGTAACATTTCTTTGGATCAGTAAATAATTTTCCACTGCAACGTGAATAGGCTTGGCAGTTTGAATATGCCACAGATTTCAGTGGTAATTATGCAAATGTCATACAATACCAAAGGAAAACAGTTTCTTAAAATATTCACATGGGAATATTTGTTATTATAGCAAGATATATAATATTCAATGTGTACTGACCAACAAATGACTATGACAGCTCTATTCTGCATGAACAGTAAGGAATGCTCAGTGCCATCCTTCATACTTGTGGTCACAAAAATTATTACAAATCATTCTTGTTAATCTGCCTCCAGGGGTATGGCTGTGTAGTCCACCCACAAGAGATTCAACAGCTAAGTATGCACTGCCACGTAGAGTGCCAGAATATGCCACTGTGTCCGGACCACAGTATACCATAGAGGGCTGCTTTAGGACATGCTCACTGTCAGAACCTGAAGGAAGAGGCATTATCTGTGACAAAAGCATTTTTCTTTTACTGGGCCTTTCAGAGTTCTCAGGAAAATTCTCACCTCATTTTTATGTCTGCAGATTAGCAGCAATTACTATCTTCAAGGGAATTCCATATTTAAAGTTTCACTATAGAGGATGATGAAATCTACTGAGTCCAGTATTAGAATTGTAACATGTTTGCTATTTTAACAATAGGCCTTTAGACTCACTATTTTAGAAGTTCATGCCTTTCATGACCACCAGGTCTAGATTGGCACTGGGCACAGCATTAACCACTTCTGCCTCTGCAGTATTGGGAAACCCAGTGTCTTCAACTAGCAATATCTGAGGATACACAAGAACTCTGCTCAGTCCTTTGTGACAAAGGACCCTTGGCAGAATGAAGGATTCCTGGCATTTTGACAATTTAAAAAAGTAGCTTCTTGACAATGCACCATCAGTTGTTGGCTCCTCTTCAGTGTTTAAAGGACCTGGATCTTTCCTAGCAAGGTCACAGTGCTGCGTATTTCAGGGAGATCCCACTATGAGTCCATCTGGAATACCAACTAAAGATGTGGAAGCCTAGGAGGTGCTAATAACCCCTCTGAAGATAAGCAGAGTAATTTTCACTGAGGTCTGTGGAAACAAAAGCAAAAATATGCCTGTAATTCCTTTTCTGACCCTTTCATACCACTGTGATCCGAATTCCAGATTTTTAGATTAACCCATGATTGATGATGAAAAGGCTGGCCTGTATACCAGGCCACGACCACAAAGGAAGTGGCTATAAAATGAATGATGTGAATGAAACTTGTGCAAGCCCTTAGACTGCAAAATCAGAGATTGGAAAGAAGAAAGTGGATTCACAAAGAAATAGACCCTTGCCTCAGAAAGTTTCCTGCAATCCTCCTCTTTTATCTAAATTAGTATTCACCTGTTGGTCAAAGGTTGTCACACTAGGGGAAGAGCCATAAAATATCATATAAATCTTATAATCTGTACTGCATTAATCCTGTTAATGATTATCTCCCTACCAGCTGATATCAACAGCAAATTACACTACAGTTGAAATCTCTAATTTCTGGTCTGATCTCACCAGTCCTTCCTTATTTAATAGTGTTACAATAGTACAGGCTATTCCTGAGATTAACTTCCTGCACTTCTGCTAAAGTTTTTATACCTGCATTTAAATTATGTAAGACTAACCTGTACTACTGATAATAACGACCTTTAACAAAAGGATATCTAAGAAACAGGACATACTCTGAATCAAACATCATTGCGTTGTTTCAGGCTAGAATACATCTTGGTTTAGACAATACAGAAAAATTTACTTGATGCTATGAGTATATATCTTGCCTACTACTGTACAGAAAATATCCTTCTGCATCTGCTAATATATCTGTATTTATTGTGCTGTAAGTGTCTAAAGAATCTACCAATAAGCCTTAGTATGGCAACAATTGTACAAATTCAAAGCTCTGCCTCCAAAAGATTTTCTTGCTACCCATTTGGATTCAGGGTCAACATTTCCCTCAGCTGATCTAGTGTAAGCGGGTAGTGTTCATGAGGGGCACAACACACAGACAAGGGCAATGGGTTATTCTGATCTCTTGAGGGAGCCCCTGTTTTACCTTTTCCAAAGGAGCACATTCAGTGCTACTCCATAGCCCTACTAAATAATCAGCAGCTCAGTTTTGTTGGCAAGAAGCAAAAAGCCCCTGTACCTCTCTGGCATTCATCTCTGTTCAGAGATCATCCTCCCCTTCGGATAGTGACCTACACCAGCAAATCTCCTCAGCCCCTTCTCAGTCACACAAACAAACTCAACTTCTGCTGCTCAGATTTCCAATGAAGCACCTAATTCATCTCTTAGTCAGGCAGCAGATGTCAAATAAGTACTCTTAAGACCATGCAGGATCTGTTTTCCTGTTCTTCCCTCAGCTACTGCATTTGGGTGTCAGAATCACAGCCCCCAGAGACCTCCTTTGAAAGAAATGATCCATGTAGTCCTTTTTTCCAGCACATACCAAGAGCTGAACAATTCCCTCCTCTCCAGGTCATGTTGCTAATTCAGTGTGTGCAGTATAGTTCCCCCAAAGATGGCCCCCACACATAGAATTCAACAGGTCCTACTGTATCTGTGCAGCTTTTCTTCCTGTGCCCCTGAGGTCTTCACATACCCTAGAAATTAAAAAGTGTTTTCCTCCCCAGAACAGATGTCTCTAGTTATGTGGTATACTCACAGAAGCTCTGCAGTAGCTGTCTTCCACATGTTTTCAACATCCTTGCAACTTCCAAGGCTCCCTGATGAGCAGCTATTCCTGTGAGCCAATCCAGCCACTTCTGCAGTTCAACAGTAACTGTGCTGTGAAGAGTGTTCACACACTCTTTCAGCTTCACTGATAGGAAAAGCAGAGTTGGGTACCAAAGCTGGGAAGTCAGTTTCTCAGCTGCTGTATCCAACTCTTTGTACTTTCCTACAGAATCAAAGAGAAAGCACACTTCATGGTGATTTCTAGATCTACAAAGATCTCAAGGCTACACAGTAGGAATCCTGAATTCTTATTCTCACGCTGACACATCTCTCCAGGCTGCATTGTTATTCCATAATCAAGTAGTTAATTTGAAACATATTAATATTTTAATGAATTCAGCCTAAATAATAATAATAATAATAATAATATTATACAGCAATGGTTAAATAATACAGCATATCAGGTAGGTGACTCCGTATTATTCAGAATTGGCTTTAGTGTCCCTATGCATCTGTGTCCAACCCACCAGAAATTATCACTAAAATGGGAGTGCTGGTTCCCAAGTCACGGTATCAGTAAGGAGTTGAATCCTTTTGTTATGGTGTTCCATATATGCTATACCCATGCTATAACTATCATATGGTTTTCAAACAGTTGTATAAGTAATTTGCATATCATGTCTTTTACTATCCTTTCTTTTTCTTATCTTCTGGTATGTGTCTTTTCTGTAATTTAGATCTCGGCAGGTGCTTTGAGGTACTTTGAGTTTCTTAAGGGAATCTCTTGCTAAGCACATTTCTATTTGCAACTTCATTTTTACCTTCCTTGTTTTGAATTTATTGCTGCTGATCACAGTAATCAGCATTTTGGCAAAGCTTCTTTTTCTATTGCTCCTCAAATACAGTCCTCGTTCAAGACCTCTTAGCAATGTTGGAAATGTTGAATCTCACCTGTGTTGCCATGCCATGCTATAACACACACTAGCCATTTCAATACTCTGCAAGAAACGAAAGCGCTTTTTTCAGGCCTTGAGTGGCCTTTAAGGCCCTGACCAGCCACACTTCAGATCCCTATCCACATCCCTACCTGTTGGGGCCCTATTTATGGTCGGGTTGGGCTTTTCCGTTATTCCCGTCTTCAAGCTCTGTCATAGCCCATGCCTGGCCAAGAACCCTCAAACTCTGGACTTACTTCCCAGCTAGACCCTAGCCCAGTGTCACCACTGTTAGCACCCAGGTGGTATCCTGGTGCTCACTCAGAAATCTCCTTTTTAAGGGTGGGGACTTTCCTCAAGCGATTAAAAGTTTTTGGTCCCATAACCAGGAAGTCTTTGACTTTCCGTTTGAGGAATGACAGCTTCTTCCTTGACATAAACACCAGCCTACTCTGAAGTCCAAAACTGTAGCAAAGGAAAAAATTAGGGTTTGAGGAAAAACTGCAAGTCCTGAAGTGTGCTAAGTATCTGTTCTCTGGCCATGCAAGGTTTTGCAAACCTTCCATTAGAGATGGAGTAGATTTCAATTTTAAATCTAAGGTGCTTTCAGGATGAAGGAATGTTTCCAGGAATATTTAACAGGTAGTCAAACTGCATGGCTATGTTCTGTTTTATTGTGAAATATAACATTTTATTGCTTTGTCTTCAGTTGACACTACTTAAGAATTTGTAGCTCTCATTGGCTTGCTTGTTTTTAAGTACCTTGCATAAAAATACTTAATCTCAGCACCAGCTTTCATATTTTGAGCTGTAAGATGCCAGTAATGGTGTGATATCTCATGATGCTGCCACATACATACTATGGAAAGACAGAGTAATTCAAAAGTCACATCACTGCACCAATTTTACAAATGGCTCAAAGGATGTTGAGTCCTCTATTCAAAATGTTAATGGGAGCTCTTAGACCCTTCTTTTTGACAGAGTTATCCAGTGAAGGATATTGGGATGAGGTTAAATACTAATCCAGTAACTTTCTGGAAACTGAAGCCTTGTAACATCTGTCTTGTACCCAGGCATAGTAATAGCAGGAGAATATCTTATGGGAGCACTGGATTTAATTTTTGTTAAGAGGTTACAGTATTCAGGTCTCCTGAATTGTGAATGTTTTTGTAATAACTATCAATAAACTTACGGCAAGCTGATTCTTTTCGCACTGAAACTTCAAGAATATGAAAAAAACCTCCACTGTTCTAACCACCATTAGCATGACTTTAGAAAAAAATGGCATGTCAAGTCATTTCATTATTTCTTTAAAGCTCTGCAAGACATGTCACTTCTATAAAATGTACATCACCGTTGTTCACGGCACTTTTTCCTTCTGCTCGTTGCTCGGGCTATACTCTCATTTAGTATCCTATTAGCTGGTCAGTTTGAACATGAGTCTTTCTTGAGTTGTCATCCTTCTTCTCCCAGTAGAAAATTAATCTACTTATAGTATTTCTGATTTGCTAACCCAGAGGAACAGCATGCTTTGCCAGCTTGGAACCCAGCATTTCATGTCAGGGCAAGCTGTATGACCTGCTGTGTTGTCTGATGAAAAAAACCCTGCAGGTTCTTCCTATTAACTGCTCCCTAAAAAATGAGAGTTTAATCATTGCACTGCTCACCAGTCAGAAACTGCCACTAAAGAAAATAATTTAGCCCTGGGCATGGACAAATGCTTCTAAGCATCTCCACTAAATAACTCACTTCTTCAAGTGCTCCCTCCTGAAATCTCATGCGAGAAGCATAAATATTGCCCACTGGAAAACGCACAAAATAAGACAACATTAAGACTTTGATAATAAGTAGTATACAGGTATATTGTTGTCCAGGACTCAGAGATTGAACAAAGGCAGTCATGGCATAATAGAATTGAGGAAAACAGCTTCAAATGACATAAGAAAGTAACTGAGTAAATGTCTCACTGCAGTGAGAACAGTGAGCAGAACCAACAAAGTGTGAACTGGAACCTCACGGTCCTATGCTACATAGTGCGGCATTTCTCTTAGATAGCACCAGAATAAGTACTGAGGATATGAACAGCTAAACTTTGGGTGCCTATATATAGACTTGTAAATGAACCTTGTGTACATCAGTCTTTTGAGAATAATAGAGTAGGGTCCTTTTTCACTACAGGAAAGTAGCTTACAGATATCAGGCCCAAGCAGTGCCACAACTCAAGTTATGTAATAATGAAATGTTGGAGTCTGTCTCTAAAAAGAAGTACCATAGATCAATTTATACAAAAGTAAATTGGGAACCAGAATGACTGAGTGCACCTTAAGTATTAGCAGCATTAAACACCTAAAATCAGGATGGGATGGCGGGGAAACTTTATCATTCTGCTGTTCGTATGAGAACATGAGTTACAGGAGAGGTCACATAGATGCATTAAGAGCCTGTCCTTTTAGCCTTTTGTTTGTTTTTGTTGTTGTTGTTGTTGTTTTCTAAGGGAAAAAAGCCACTAAAGGATGTACCTAAGGCACAGAAGTTATCAGGCACATGCTGGGCAATCTCCCAAACAAAACAGCATTTGAAACTTGGGGCCTTGTTCCTACAACTTTGAGGTTATTTAGCTGAAGGCCACTTTTCAAAATCATTTCTATGGTAATAAACATTGATATCAGTCTATATTTTATACCAGTTCCCTTTTCCATATGTGAGAACACTAATGCTCTTTCTGTGCAATTTGAAAACCATTAAAGCCACTCCTGATGAAAGAATAAAGTCCAACCAGATGTAATATGATAGAACCATTTCTAGCATTTCAAAATGTACTGCTGAATCCTGAGTAAACTATTAACCTGTTCAACTGGAAGACTAATTGCAGTAGTATAGTACAGAAATTCCCCTGAAAATGAACACACATTCAAGCAATGTGCTGCACTTAGAGCCAGCAGCTGTGGTTACCTATACTCAAATTACAGCAAATCTATCAGCGCAGGTCTAAAACAGGACAATACTTTGACACTATTTGAGTAACCAGACACATTGATTAGGGTTCCCTCACTGCCACCTTCATACAGCTGCAAACTCATTTGTTCCATACTTCTGGGCAGGAGAAGAGAACAGGAGAGTTAAATCCAGTTGTCCTCAGGGCAGCATGGATGGGAGGGAGCACAGCCTGGCTTTTCCACTCCAGTCTGAATGACTGGCCAACAGTGGAGCTGATTATCTTCACAGTGAAGCTAGTATGAAGAAAGAAAAATTATACTAAGTCAGGGGGAAATAATTTTATTATCCACACCTGTTCTTCATTGGTATGAAAGTGAAACATCTGTTCCTATTTATAAATGAGCAATGAAGCTGCCATGTCGTAAGACAACGGAAGCTTGTCGTCATGAGAATAGCAAAAGTACCTTTACAAGATAGGCAGCTCACAAAAGCAGCATGAGTTTCCACATTCTGGAACAGGAAGATAAATCATAATCTGATATAAAAATCCCTCAGAGACATATTTCCAACACTTCCGGGTTACTTAACTCACAACTTTTGGAATCCGATTATATAAGGTGTAGAAATAATCACACAGCTCTGGGGACAGGCATAAACACAGGTCTGGTCCTGGCTGCTCTTACATTGATGGGAGATGGACACGAGAGGCTGCAGATGGAAGAGGAAATTGAATCAGAAGTGTTATACATCTGTCATTGAGTCACACAGGTGCCAAAAATAAACCAACCAAAACCAACCAGATTTCTTCATTAACTGCCCCATCAGGAAAATATTTTTACATATAGCCATCCTACAGAGCATATATTATAGAAATCTTAGTCATCAGGCCTCACTTTAGAAAGCAAGTTCCTTTAGCCATCACCTCCTTTGACCACTCTCTTGCCAGTGCATTTATTCAGAGTAGTTGAGGCCATTTGCTCTGTTCCCTGGTCATTGCCTGACTCCACCTCTTTCTTTCTGTAAATCCCAGCAGATGAAAGGATTTAGAACTGTATTTAAGATACTGGTTCATGCTGTTCCCAGGCAGAAGGCTGCTTTAGTGAATTGCTTAATAAAAGCACTTTCTTTCTCTTGCTGCAATGATTTCTGACACTACTAAAGCTGTGAACCTGTGCTGGAAAACACCTGACAGGGTGAATTTTATACATTTTCCCCTAATAAAAGGCACTGATGTGTGAGGGGCTTTACTGACCACAAAAGAGGAATGCAAATGCTTCGAGAAGAAATTATAATTAGTGATAAATCAGAGACAGTCGAAACAATGGTCTGTCTGAATTGAGCTAGTTCCCAAGGATTTAATTAGCAAAGAGTATGACCTGATAGTACCCCTTACTGGAACAGACAGTACCCCATTTAGCTAATCAGAGGGCCTGGGATATAGGGCTGAATGGGGGATCAGCACTGCTTGGAAGAACTGCTCTAATCCCTGCTACACTGGGTGTTCTGCCCTGGCTGAGGCTGTGGGATTAGTGCTAAATTTTATTTTCTAGAGGAATGATGGAGCCCTGCACTTACAGTCATCAGATAAAAGGCACATGGCCACAGAGAGAATTTGCTTGGACACCACCGCTGGTCACAAGCATGACCTGAAGCAACATAACAGCTCCCCTTTTCTTCAGGACTTTTTCAGTATATCTCAGGACACAAAAAGTCCTGAGTCTTACTACACGGCAGGGAAGGTCTAGCACAAGATGAAGGCAGACACCTAGCTAAATGTGGCAATGGCAGTAATCCAAATTATCAGAGAAGCATAACCAGAATATTTCTGTTAAAATTAGGCTGCAAGCCTAGATCTAGTCAAGGGTGCAACACTGTGTTTCATAGGATTCCAGGAGCGTCAAGCTGCAGCATGTAATACATACAAGCTTCCATGATAACCCTGAAAAACATGTCCTGATTTTTTTTTCCCTTCTACTTACATTTTCTTGGAAATTAAAGTACAATTTTACTGTTTTGGTAGTTTGAGGTTTTGGTTGGGGTTTTTTTAGTTTTGTTTGTTTTTTTGTTTGTTGGGGGGGTCGTAATTTAATTTTTTTTCTGGACGTTCAGTGCTGAATTGGATACTTGAGTTCACTAGGAAGCACTTGAAAAACAGGGCTACTTATTAAAATGGTTCATGTGAATCTGGAAGTCTCAGGTGAGTGTGTGCCTAAATAGTGTCACAGGACAATAGGGCGCAGCTTGTGCAGCATGTTAAACTCCAGTGAGTCTGCCTGAAGGCAAGGCTCTGAACTCTGCTTTCTCTGCAGTAATAAATGTGCAACTGTCTCTGAGAGGAAGATAAGAAAACCAAACTCCATCTTGGCAAAGCAGAAAAAGGCCATTCTATTTCTCTGTCTAGAACACTGAGAGGTTTTTACCTGGTCTAGATAAAACAGCACTTTTAAAATATTCCACATAGTCAGAAGCACTCCTTTGCAAGCTAGGTGGAATATCCCCAGAATGTCAGCAATTCAGATACCTATCCTGCACTGGGACAATGAACAAATGGAAAATTAAGAGGGAAGGACCAAGGGATGGAAATAGACTTCATTGTTCTTTTACATTAACAACTTTGTTACAAAGACAGTACAAAGACAGTTTTGTTTTGAGCCGCTCAGTAAGTTGTAATTAGCTTTAGTTTCTTTTCCCATTTTTCTGTCCTATGGTCCATGTGTGCAGATTTGAACATCTTTGTCAGTAACAGAGATACTACAGACCAAAATACATGAAAGGAAGAGGGTGGCGTAGCTTTAGAAAGAAAACAAACATCTGACCTTCCAGCTGGAGTAGATGGACTCAGATCTCATACAGAGATGCCCTTATAGTCAACTTGATCTATACATTTTTATATAAAATTAAGAAAATTATTACAGTTTTGTCTCTGAACTAGGTTTCTGTTGACACTGTAGTAGTGCATTTTCCTCAAAAAACTTATTTCCATTCTAAAAGTCACGTTGAACTTAAAGGTGTGAGAAGGATTTCAACAGATTGCACTTTGCTTTATTGTTATCCTAATTATATGCTTCAGAAACAACCTTCTAGTCTTGGAAAAATAAGATATGGTCATTGTAAAACTATGCCAAACAGTTTGTCCTTTGACTTTTTAATCTTTAGACTGATTCTTCAATATTGAAAAACATTGTTGACTGCATAGATATGAGTTCTGATAATTCAGTTGGTGATTGCTTTGTCTGAGAGTCCAAGATGTGCTCTTCTCAGCTGAGCAGACATTTTAATGGAATTATTTAATTTAAAAGAACTTCATTTGAAGTTGTGTCATTAAGAGGAGGAAGCCAACAGAATGAGAGGCTGTCAAGTAATATGAATTATGTGTAATCCAAATTACATATGAAGAATTACAAATAATCATGATGAATAGCACACACCTACCTGCCCACATGGCTATGCTGATACGAGTGTCCTTACACTTCATTTTCTACTCCCCCTTCCCTTTTTTAGTGCCCTACTTTTCTCTTGTGTCTAAAACCAGCAGACACAGTCTCTGGGCAAGGACCAAGCCTCTGCTCTGTCTAAAACCATTAGGTTGCTCTTGAATATACCCACATAAATAGGAAAAAGTTCTGTGAGGGAGAAGCATAAAACATTCTATGTCTCAATGTTGCCTTTAGATTAAGTAATAGAGGTCTGCAATTCTTTGCTCTACTACTTGATCTCTTTGCAGTGAATAGAAATGGCATTACTGACTTCAGAAATAACCAGAAACAGTGTATACAAACTGTGCTATGTGTTTGTAAAAGACATTAGGACAGAGACTGAAAAGTTGGTGTTTTTGTTCATATATAAAACGGATATAAATTATGGACTTGTATCCATAATTACTATTATTTTGATGTAGCATTTCTGGTTCTTGGAATTATTTATAGCTTGTATTGACAGAAGATCTTGGAAGGAAACTCTCTAAGTAAGGGTAGGTTCCTGTTAAAGTCTGTCTTTGGCATTTGAGGAAAAGGAAAATAAAAAAGAATAATTAAAGTAAGATAGAAGGCTCTGTAGGAAATACCTGGCTGTACATTCTGTAGTTTATCCTGTAAAACACCAGCATTTAAACTTCTCCATGAACAGCAGAGGCAGCAATCCTACAAGATTAAAAGTGAATTGGTGCATATGATCCAATCTCTTTTTGCATCTGATTATCAGTGGAAAAGGTCTTGGACAAGAGGTTAAAACCTCAAATAGAATAGTGCCCAAGACACTAATGGGTTATTTCCCGAATGGTAAGCCTCCTTTGCTTTGTTTGGTTTTGGATATAAAGGATGTATCTCCTTATTTGGTTTTAGAAAGAAGATTAAATACTCATCATCTGTAAGATCTCAAATTCCTGTGTTTCTTTGATTTTGCTTGTGCCACTTTTTCTTCAGTGCAATTTTTACCAAGTGCTAATTTTTGCTGGTCTGTTTATTTATGTCCTTGGCAACCTTTTCTACTGTATACAAGCTCAAAATAATCTGTAATATACCTGAGGAGTAGAGATGTCATTATCTTTGTGTGGGAACACCTATTATTTTGAATGCTGCTGGTCATAATAAAAATTAGTTTAAATATGAAGACTTACTGTTGGCCAAAAAAAATGTACTCCCAGATCAGCTTGGGTTTACTAAAACAGAAAGGAATAATATTCTTTCTGTGTGAAAGCATTTGGGTGATTCTTGCTCTGAAGGACTGCTTTTTCCTTTAAAAGCAGGGCAAGTTCAGAGGCAAAAAATGAAAATGAAGCATTAGACAGCTCAGTAATGGTGTCTGCTCAGCCTGCAGTGAAGGACATGATTCCCAAATAACATCAAATAAATATTGTTCATTTCAGAGCCCTCTTTCTAATGTGACACCTCTTTCAGGCAAATGTGCTATCTCGTACTCCCAGTGCATACACCTCGCCGCCTCACATACACTCCTGTTTGTGAAAGTGTGTATGACGAGCAATTTAGGAACTTTCCTGGGAATCAGTCCACTGATCTCTGTCTATCTCCTGCTCTACCCAACCACTGGAGCACCTGTTGCTGGTGGGTGTGTGGAGGTAAGGACTGATTGAAAACAAAGCTAGCCCGAGAGAGGGAGATATATTGTATGCAGGGCAAAATAAATGAAGCAAATGTGGTGAAAGTCCCAAAGACGTAGCTCGTTCTATTTCCATTTTGCATTCAAAGAGATTCAGCTGGGAGGGGGGAAGGGAAGAGAGCCATATCTATAATTGCTGACTTTCTTTCATCCTCCAATCTCCAATCTTCATTTTGAAATGCCTTAATACAACCACAATCCTGTTTGCAAAGGGGGAAAAAGAGGATTTTTAAAATATAATAGTAAATGAAGCAGTTTATGCAACTGCAATTGTTAGCTATTGACTGTTATGGAATTGCTCCCAGTGCATACAGTTATAAGAGTGCGAGATTCAGTCTCCTAATCTCTTCTGGTGATTAAAAGAATGATTGATCCTTCCATTCTGCCTTGCCAGTTAGTTTGATGGCTTCTTTTATTTCCATTGTATCTTTTCTAGTAGGATGAGAAACCCACAATTTACTGTAAGTGAAAACATGCGTTCAACTGAAAATACTGTTTTCCACAGTAATCTCCATTACCTGCTCAGTGAAGCCAGTATCATACTTGGATTTAGTATTGACTGTTCCATGTTGAGCAGACACCACTACTGGGCTGACTGATGATTCGTTTTCACTTCTTCGGCCTCTGAACTTCCCCTGACTTTCAAAGGAGAAAGCAAGTACAAAGAAGCTTACCCTGAAGGTTAACAGTTCCAGGCTGAGTTCAGTCAAGGTAGGAAGGAAATTTTACATGTCTTCTCCATCAAAATGCTTTCCTTCTTGTGCTCTGCTTTCTAGACATTGAAAAGGATCAATACAAGTGCATACTGAATGACACAGCCATGCTTGAGGGCAGAGGTGGCGCCTCAGGAAACTCCAGCTCGTATCAGGTATATTAAAAGTAGTCTCTTGAACTGCAAGTGGAGAGAGGAGGTCTTGCAAGACATCACCCTCACTCACAAAACAAAGTGAAGAGAGTGGAAAGCAAGTTTTTCATTCTAGAGGATAAAATGCCTCCAAAAGTTCATCAAGGAATTTCACATGGAATTTCTGAAATAGAGTATTTAGTTTTCCCCTGGGTCTGCTGGTAGGAGTGGGTCTGCCAATGTATCCTGGAAGTTACACCATAATAGCTTGTTTCTCACTTTTGTTTAGGAATTTGTTTAACAAGATACACGTTGAGCGACTTGGAAAAATTGTCTGTATAAGTTAAATCATATTTTGTTGATACAGTAGAATTCTCCTCAGGCATATTTTTAAAGACATTGGAAGGTGAAGAGTGCATAGCCATGAACTGTAATTATTTAATGTCCAAAAGGGTACAAAAACGTAAAAAATAATAAAACATGGTAGAATTGGAAAGTTGGAACTGTATTCACGGGGATCCAGACTATTCTGGTTTTGTATTAAAGGTTAATGATTAGAATGGAAGAACACAAGGAATCTCATTTTGGTAGCATTGCAGTAAAAGATAAAGTTACATAATAGAATATGATAAGATATCAAAGCCAGCAATATTATCATGATTAAGTTGCAGGGGAACTTCTTACGAGGGCATGTAGGGCATGTAGGGATAGGGTAAGGGGTAATGGCTTTAAACTGGCAGGGTAGGCTCAGATTAGACATTAGAAATCCTTCTCTATGAGGTTGGTGAGACATGCCCCATTCCTGGATGTGTTCAAAGCCAGGTTGGATGGGGCTTTGAGCAACCTGATTTAGTGGAAAATGTCCCTGGTCATGGCAGGAGGGTTGGGACTAAGGTCCCTTCTAACTCAAGCCATTCTATGATTTTATGGTAAGTGTTCATTTGATAAGATAATTGTATGGTATCTTATCATGAACATGACATGATACAGCAAACCGAATGAATGCAGTTTGACTTGCTTTATTTACATGAATAGTATAAGAGATGACATTCACATTTCAAGGCACAGAATCTACATCCAGGAATTTGAAACATGAAAAAAAGAGAGGAAGGAAACAAAGCCTCTGCTAACGGTAACTCACAGTACTTCATTGAGAATAGGCTTTGAGGTAACTCCCCTCAGCCTCAACCCTAGCGGATAAATACATCTAGCACTGACCTGCTGGGGGAATGCAGCAGAATCCAGAATAAGTTGTGCGCCTGCACTGCATTTCAACTGGTGTGCTACAGACAGAACTTGTCAGTCTGCAGCAGGAAATAATGCAGTCCTCCAAGGCACTGCATCCATCTAGTATCCCACAAACTGAGTACAGATTTTAAAGATTTGAATGGGAAAACAATTATGGCTGAACAAATCTTGACTTTCTCAAGTCAGTTCAAAACATTTGCAATTCAAAACAGAAACCCAAAAGAACTTGTTTTGTAGTTAAAAACTGTCATAGAAAAGATTTTGAGTGGAACAAGTTCCACTGCAAGCCAGTAATTACTAAGACTTGTGAACTCTAGGGGGTTTATGATTGCTAGAGGATTCAAAGCCAAAAGACAGAGACAAAATCAGTTATTACAGACACAGGAAAACACTGGACAAGGGAATATTTTCTGACAATGTTTGTTTCTGACCTGGTGGAACAACAGTCTAACCAGTTTCATATTTCTCAAATTAATGACCTAAAGACTTTTTTGGTAGGGGGCCACAGGGGAGAAATCTACAAGTGCAGCTGTGCCAGAAAGCAGTCATGACAGAAGATTGCTTCATGTCTTCTTATTTTGCAATGAAAAATTGAAAGAGTGTTATTTTAGCATAAAGAGAGACAAATTCCTCCTGATGGAGGCAGAAAGGATCCATTTATTATTCCAAAATCTTGCAGGAAGGGCAGTTCAGAGAGCAGAAGGGAATCAGAGATCCTTAGACTACTGCCCTCAGGTTGCCTTAAAGTCCCTGGACATAGGGAGACAAAGAGCTCCTTGGCATTGGCCCAGTAAGTGTTTCATGTTATTCCAAGGATGACTTGGCTCAGAGGAGTTTCATTTTTTGTGAGTTGCAATAGAGTTTTTTCCTTTTTTTTTTTTTTTTTGTTTTTGGGTTTGTTTTTTTTTTTGTNCTTTGTGGTTTTTTTTGGTTTTTTGTTTTTTTTTTTGTTTGTTTGTTTTTTAATAGATTTAATTTATTTTCATGTCTTTGATGCTTTCCAGAGCAGCTCTTTTCTCATTGTCAGCTTCAATTAGGGATATCCTGGGAGTATGTGAGATCTCCCTGCGGGCCTGGAGCAGGCCTTTCCTAGTATTGATCCTGGCTGTCACTTGCAGAAATTTTATTCCACTTTCCATACTTAAAATTGGAAATTGCATTGGAAATTAATGGCTGACAACTTGTGGATAAAATTTAGCATTCATTACATTCCTGGTAGTTGTCTGAAAAGTTATCTGGATGTTGTTCCTACAAACATCTGCATGGTCACACCAGCTAATGACATGGCAGACCAGGGGGACTCCATAACCCCCTGCATTTTAGGTATCCAAAGGGGCAGGGTTAAGGTGGTTGTGGTAATTCTGGTGCAAACTGGGAACTAAATCCTAGCTTGAAATTAAATTGATTGGATAAAAAAAAACAAACAAATTTTTTTTATAACAGGTGTTAACATTGCCCAGGTAACTGCAAAGACTGTTTAAATCTCATTTCTAGAAGTTAATCTAAATCAATCTAAGCAATCCAAGCTTGGCCAACACTTGCCTGCAGTTGTGCTTGTAGTTTGTGCTGGAGCAGCCTAGGGAGAGCTTTCTTTGACTTTCCAGATCCATCATCTTATGGGGGTGGGGAGAGAGTAAATGAAGTATCTGTACCTTGTCCGTGAAGGCCATGGTGTTCTCCTCTCTGGGGAGGTAGATCCCGTTGCCTGCACCTTTCTGCCTGAAGACGGCCAAACAGGGGGAATGCTAGCATTGCTTTTGGGAGCTCTGCCCTCCTGCATTGTTCCTGTGTAGAGGAATTAACAGTTTGGGTCCTGTTTATCCTTGGACACGTTTATTGGGTCACTGGCAGCAGAGAAGCTTGTTAGCACTGCTGGCTGACTGTAGGAGTGTCCATAACAAAGCATATTTTGGATGTGGGAGGAGTAAACCTGCTCATAGCTACCCATATCAGAAATATATCTAGTTTTGGCTGCTACTAGGTTGGAATCTCAGGTATTACAATGAAAAGATCAATGCTAGAACTTGTGTATAACTACACTACTGCTCTTGACTGACAGCTTGTAATGGACTTTACTACCAGTATTGTCTTCAAGGATATCCTTCTTTGGGTAAGAAATACATATATATTTGCTGTTTAGGACTAGCTTATCCACATTAGTTTTCTAGCCCTAGAAAGAGGTAAATTTACAAGTGAAGAAATCTTCAATTGTCTTCAAAACTACAGTAAATAACTTGCTCTGCAGTCTGTAAGTTCAAACAGCATTTTTCATCTTCAGGTTAAAAATGTAACAGAAATGCTCATGGCTTAGGAAAATAAAAACGGGAGTGATGTAAAAGTCATGTCTGAAATCAAGACACATTTACTATCTCATCGCTTATGGCCTGCTCTGGTAAAGATGTTTTCTTTAAAATCTGTTGTAACTCTTTTTCCTTGTCCTGCCCAATCAGAACAAAAGAAAAGATGCAATGGTTTTAAATGTTAAGACTATGATCTTCAGTGCTGGCCCTGCTGCTAGAAGTGAATTCTTACTCAATCCATTAAAGGGCACTGTTTTCCCATGTCATATCTAGCTTTGATCACAGCAGAGAAATGGGAAACAATAAAAACAGGCATAATGTGAAACAGATTTCTAGCTTTCTGCTTCTTTTTTTTTTGCATCAGTCTCTCACTTTTGAAAATACATAAGAGTTAATGTGATGATTTGTAAAAAAAAAAAGATCGTTTTTCCTGGTGATGACTGACAGTAGTTAGAAATGTGGCTTATGAACAGATCCATTTCTAAACAGATGGGGTGAGATTCCCCAGTTTAGTGCATCTCACTTGAAGCTTGTGTTAACTGATTCTAAAACCTATGTCAATCCATTCAGGTGAACCTTCACCCATCTGAAAAAGGGAAGGGAAGGGAAGGAAAGGGCAAGGCTAAGTAGTCAGAGAGTTGTAACTGATGTAAAAAGTCGTAATAAACTTTCTCCTAATAAACTAAATCAGGAGGCATAGAGCCAAACTGATGTGCCTGATTTAAAATTCTACTGAAGAGGACTACATAAGTGGAGAAATAGGGTTAAGAGATGCAGGGACTGACATTTCAATTCTAAACTATTTTCCTTTAGTCCAGTTTCAAACAAGGTCAAGACTACCACTGTGCTCAGTTTCCTACTGCATTAGCAACATCTTGCTTGCAGGCTTAGCAAGGCCTTGCTTACAATAAGTTCCCTCAAGCAGAATCAGGCTCTATTCAATTAATTTGCTTCAATGAAGTGCCACATTGTGATGACAGTCAATAAATGGAAAATTAGATCTTTAGTGAATAAATCATACTTAGAAGTGTCCCTCACAGCAAGGGTTCACAAGCAGCACTGTAATTGTGCTGACCAACAAAGCAATGCTGTCCCAGGCTATCAGCTTGCATGCATGGTTATGGTCAATCTCCTGGAAAACTGGCCCTGTGAGGGGGAGAGGAATTAGACAACTTTTAAAGTTTGAAGCAGTGATCAATATTTATTGTTCCACTGTGCATTCATCTGTCTGTGACCGCCTTGAGTTATTTGGCAAAGCTAAATGAGCCCAGAAAAGAGGGGAAGCAGCTGAAAGATATATGTGAGTTTTGCAAGTTTTGAGATGTCATTTCACAAACTATAAGGTGGAAATTCAAGGAAATCTTTGAATTAGGCAGTAAGAGGAAGAAAAAAAACAACTCAAACCTCAAAAACCTAAACAAGACAGCAGAGGAAGAAAGGAAGAGGTGGTGGTGAAGTTTGAGGGTTTGGAGCAGTTACACCTCTAGCTGCAAACTCCTTCTGAAAGCTGCTGACAGAGCTTTGGCATCTGATCATCTCCTGACTGCTGATTAACATAGCACTGTTTTATATTTAACTCTGGCCAGAACAGGAGGGGCTGGGGGGTGGGGTTGCACTGCTTATAAGGGAAGCACGGCAGAAACAATGTTCTTCTGTGTCAGTTGCCTCGGTCTCCTAGCCCGGCTGCATTTCATTTGATATTTACATTTCCTCCAAATGCATGTTGTCTTTAATTAATTGAGTGTCTCGTGGAAAGAGAGGGGCAGGAGACAGGCCGAGAACAGCTATAGCTACACAATTAAAACTGCTGAGTTTACTGATTTTGTGTGCTGAAGTAACTAATAAGCTTTTTTGTGGTTAATGTTTTTCTCTGAGAACAGACCTAGGAGCAGAGATGGAGGGCATGGATTTTGAGGATGAGAAGTCCAAGAGGTACTGCATGAAGACAAAGCATGTAGCTATCATCTGTGGAGTCGTGGTTGTTGTAGGACTTGCTGTGGGGCTTGGTGTGGGATTAAGCAGACCTAAACCTCCAAAGGCAACAGAGCAACCAACAACAGAAGAGCCTCCTCCCTCAGTGGATTTGGGTCCCTGTCCTTCCAAGAATGATGAGACTGGAGACTGGAAAGATTTTAGGCTGCCCACTTATGTCAAGCCTGTCCACTACGATCTGGAAATCAAGCCTGAAATGGAGAAAGACACTTACAGTGGGACAGTCAGTATATCTATTGCTTTGGAAAAACCAACCAGCTCCCTGTGGCTGCACCTGCGAGAGACCAAGATTACAGAAATGCCCACACTCCGGAAATCTTCAGGACAGCAGATTGCTCTGAATGACTGCTTTGAGTACACGCCACAAGAATACATTGTGATGAAGGCAGCAGCAGAGCTCTCTGTCACTAATGAAGATGATGTGTATGTGCTTACCCTGAAGTTTCAAGGCTGGCTGAATGGTTCGCTGGTTGGGTTTTATAGGACCACCTATACTGAGGATGGACAGATCAAGTAAAGCAGTTTTATTTATTAAACTTTCTACTCTCTTTCTACTTGCTCAGGCCTGCTGTATTCCTGTTTTAGCTTTTCAGTCTTGTCTCTCACCAACTTGCTGATATTTCTGGGCTGTTCTTTAGTTTTCTCATCCCCCTAAGGAAGATGCTGTATTCAAACCCTTTGGATTCTCACTAGTGAATGTGGGCTGGAGAGATGAAGGGTTTGTTATTATTATTATTCTGAAAAACCTTTTCAAACTCTACTGGTCTGAGCGTACCCTTGAACTGAATGGCTCCCTCGAAGAACTGGAGGGATCAAGGCCTGTTTTTATCTCTATAGTAAATACCGTACAACTATGTATGCAATAAATAGCATACAACTATCACCACTCTCTCCTGTTATCCCCAAGGTAACAGTTTTGGTGTAAAATGTTCTTCTGATATTTTTCCTGATAGCATACCTCCTTGATGTTGTAAGCCTGAGGAATATTCAGATCAGAATTTCCCTGTCTCTCTTGCAGCTGGTTTAAATCATATGTAGAAAAGTCTAAACAATTAGGGTCATCTTTTACTCTTTTTTTTTGGTGCTTCATCTCTTCCTTATTAAAATATCAACAGTCACTGAAAGATTACAAAGCCTCTACTAGTTCAGCTAACCCATTCCACTTGCCAGGTTTGTGCTGCTTCAAGCTTGAAAAAGCCATTGCCCACTGCTCAAAGGCTTCTCTTTGCAGTTAATATATGGAGAGGACACTCATCCGTTTTCTGATATTTACATTTTTGAAGTGACTCTTTCCAGCCTTTACAGCAGGGAGATAAACTTGGATAGACTTTTACAAGGCCCTGTAGCAAGAACATGGAGACAAACATTGATGCATTTTCATTGCATTTCTTTGTCCTCCTGGGACAATGGTGTCATGAGTGAGAGTCTCATCAGCTCCATTCAACCACTGATAGGAGTAGCTGCAGTGACAGGCAACAGCAGCAGTGGATACAAGAGGTAGAGGATAAAGCAAGCATTGATTTTCATGTGGAGAACTCATTCAGGGAACAGCTGGAACACCAGGCAGCTCTTTTCCTCTTGTTTTCCTCCATCTATGACCACAGCATTGCTCTGACTTAAAAGGTTCTTTGGCTTTATACTTTGAGCAGCTTTGGTTTCATCTTTTGAGCATCTGACATCTCCACAGCAGTTTTAAAGTGCAACGTCCTAGCATCCTTCTAAGTTGAGGTGTGTTACTTCCTTTTCATTGGTGAAGGATATCTAGATATTAAATTTATAGCCCGAGGTCTGTCACAACCCCAGAACAGCAGGACCAGAATACAGGTCTTCTGAGTTGCAGAGCAGGAGAGGTGAGTGCCTGTCCCTCAAATCCAGATGGTATAGGTAGACAAGGGCCAAGCAGCTGATACCAGATGCTTTAAAACTAAAGGAAGTATAAAATGTGAGCTCACTTTGACTGTCCCTACTTCTTGAATTGGATGCTGGAAACTACAATTGCAAAGATGATCCTAGCCAGCTGTCTGAAAACTCTCAATGCAGAAAGAAACTTGAGGGTGTGAGGTTTTTAGGCTTGAGAAGGGCTTTAATAAGAACGAGTGAATGGCAAATTCTGAAATATTTTTCATGTGGTTGAGTTTGGGCAGATTGTTTGTGGGGGTGGCAGAGGTGATGTACATGATACTGGCAAGTACAGTTTTGAAAGCAGAGCAACCAGCAGCAACTAAGTTGCTGCTATGCAGCAGAGGGTACGGGATAGGATGGGGTGAGGAAGGATAGTGAGGGAATGGTTTTATTACTTTTTAAAAATTCATTTCCCCCCAGCTTTCTACTTAAAAACAATGCTGACTGGAATTCGCATTTTTCTTTTGCCTTTGCCTGAGGTAGACACCACCCTTGGAAAATTTTAACCCAAACAGTTCTGTTCTTGTCATGTTGCAAGTAAATATAAATCAGATTAGGTAAAAGCAATGATCAAACAAGTCTGTTAATAGTGGATGTTAAAGAGAAGGGGGCTGAGGTGAAAAGGAGATCCAACACATAATTAATCTACTCTATTATCCCTTCTGTGCAGTGTTTGAAGCAGCAGGACCTTTTGAGAGACTTAATAACACTGAAAGACATCTCCTAGAGCTGAGCTGCTCCCCAGATGTTTATCTGTGAAGAGAAAGGTTTGCCAAAGCATTGCTATAAGGCCTTTTGTCTACAAACTGGGCACATGTCCAGGCTCTGCTGTTGCTTAGATTCAAATCTCCCAGCCCACTTCGTGGAAAACAGGTAGAGATGTGGTGAACATGTCTCTAAGTCTGGGATCCTTGAGAGGCTTAGGGAGAAGAACGTCTCATTTGGGGATCCTGTTCAGACAGATCACACAATCCTCAAGAGGAAAAAGTGTTTTTGAACATACTCTGAAGCAGATTGTGAGATACCTTGGAATTGTGACTATTTAAATCAATGTGCACGTGCAGGTAGGGAACAGGAAAGCAGAAACTTTGAAAATGTTGATTTTGGGCATAGACCTGCCTAGATGCTTCTGTGGGTTCCCAAACGTAGCTGTAAGCAATCAAGTCCTTTGGTAAAATTATTTATTTGTTTGCGCATTTAATTTCTCCATTGATGAAAATGGAATAATACTTTGCGTGATGCAGTGAGCATAACTACATTACACTTGTATTGTCTTCAGATCTTATGGAAAGGAGCGAAAGAAGAGTCCTTGGCTGGTGTACTGGGTTATTCAAGTCATTAGTTTCTCTCAAGGAATGTGCTAAAGCCCTCTTGTATTTTTCCATTAATATAAAAAATAATATAAACATGTCACAGCAATTGGCTTTGATTTTGCACTACTATTAGTGACAAAGTATGGCTTCCCTTTTTTAGGAATCCCTCTGTTGTCCGTAAGAGAACAAGAGGCTGGCACATGGCTAGCAGGGATGTACTTAGGATTTTATTGAATAGACAAGGGGAAATTTTTCTTCTGTGTACAAAAGTAACACTGCTGATTTTCTTCCTCAAGGAGAAAGTTTTCTCAGAAGAAG
The DNA here is from genome assembly GCA_013397075.1 of Rhabdornis inornatus. NCBI lineage: Eukaryota > Metazoa > Chordata > Aves > Passeriformes > Rhabdornithidae > Rhabdornis > Rhabdornis inornatus. Next base: position 439,211 of record VWZS01007823.1, read on the forward strand.
CAACAAGTCAGAAGTTTAATAAAGACTAGGAGAAAAATGCTTTGATTAGTTCAGGGAGGAAGGGTTTGACACTAATGCCTTGTACTTCAGGGGATGGGAAAAAAGGAAAATTCATCATGGTTCTAAATGTATCACGGTTTTATTTTGAGAACAGCTGGATGCAGTCTCAGCCAGATCTTCACTTCTTATTACTATGATGTTTACAACTGTCAACTCTAGTTCATATTTAAAGTTCTGGACATCAACTTCAAGAGCAGAAGCCACCAAGCAGTAAAGAAAATCTTATCTAAAAACTACATTATGCTGTGTGAGAGTGAATTACAACATTTCATGGTTCTATTACCACTTCTATGCATGCAGTAGTCTGGAGTTCTCATAATCTAGCCTACAGGAAGGGTAGTGCTGAGGTTTTTCACTCCTAATGTCTGTCTGTCTCCACAAACATTGACGATAGATGGATTATCACCTTATAAATCAAGAGATACATCACAGTGTTATCAGTCTGTAAGAACAAGACGTAAATGTGTCAAAATATGTAGCCAAGTTTTTAACCAAGAGCTGTGAAGCATCGCCCTGGAGGCTTGGAGATAATTGTGAAATAGCTTTCAAATCCTATGAAAAGTAGAGAGTGACAGCAAAGAATGCACCAAGCAAAAGAAACTCTATTGAGTCTGAAATTATGTTAAGGTGAATGTTCATTATACTTCCTGCCCGTGAACCTTTGAGCTACTATTCCAGAGAGCATGCATGGAGAGAACCCAGACATATTACCTGTGTTGGGCTTGTAAATGACCCTTGCTGCTACAAGTTCCTAATGACCAGTTTAGTATTTAACCGTCACAGGGAAATGCCAAGGGCAACAGAAACATTGAAAAATTGGTTGTCAAGTGAGCTTCTAGGATTGCTGAAGATCTGTAATTTATGATGTACACTTTTAATTACTTTTTGGAAAGAAAAACTACCTTAATATAGTTGGAGCAGCTGTAGAAGTGCTGTCAAAAAATGCTCAACATTCCAGATTAATTGAAGGAACATCTGTGATCCTTTTCACCATCAATCACTGGAGAATATGCTCCAAAACTGTGTGGGTCATTAATGGGGGGAGCCTGATGTCACTGAGAGAAGCAAGCACAATATGAATGCTCACAACCTTCACCCTATGTTTTTGCATGACCCGTATTGTCTAGCTCCTCCAGCTGGTTGTGCATAACTGAGATTACTTTCTGACTCCCCCAACACAGCTTCCGTAGCATCAGTTATGTACTAGGATGTTCACCTGAACTTTCCATGCTTTTGCCAGTGGTTTCACTAATGGAGTTAGGGGAGCATATGAGCATGAGGTAAATGAAGAAAAAGAAACACACAAGCAGGATGAGATTTATTGGCATTTGAACAATTTCAAGGTATCCCTTCAGGAGATGTTTAAGACCCTAATACCAAGATATGCTGTAGCGGATAAACACCTATTACAGTGACTTATTCCTTTTAGGTGATATCATCAGTTCTTTATTTTAGGTGCATAAATCAATGGGAAAGCTCAGCGGGAGGGTGAGCAAAGTTTTCACTATGCATGAGAGGTCATGCCTCTCTTATTGCCTGGCTCCTAAAAATATTTGATGATAAGCAATTGCATTAGCTTTTGCTCTGAAACCTAGAGAATGTTGATGACAGACTGACTATGCAATGTCAGCTCGTGGATTTCTGATGTCACCTGCTTTTATGAATGGATAAATATTCACAAATATTTGTAGTTGAATTTAGTTTGTGAAATCATGGAAAAAAATGCTTCAAAATTGTAGAAAAGATTTCAAAGCCATATAATGAAGTCTTGCCAATGTGTTGTTTGTTTCAGGAGCATTGCAGCTACTGATCATGAGCCAACAGATGCACGGAAATCATTTCCCTGCTTTGATGAGCCAAACAAAAAGGCAACATACAACATATCTATCATCCATCAAGATGCGTACCAAGCGCTTTCAAACATGCCAGTACAGGTTTGTATTTCCCAACTGCCGCCTAAGAACAGTTCTGTAGAGCCACTGAAAGGTAATATGGGTCGCCAGGTTTTGTATGTTCACAGACTCTACCACTCAGGCACTGTAAAACGCACAGTTAATAAACATTCCATGAACAGAACTGGTTGGCTGATTCAGACTCAAAGTGATCTACCAGCACACAACAGGGCAGCACAGAGTCAAATCCAAAGCGAAAAAGAAACATCTCTTCTGTTGTTAACCAGCGGACCCTCTGTTCAGATATTCTAGGTGAGCATCCCCTGCTAACTATAAATAGATATTGGCAGGTTCTTCAGTCAGACAGGGTAGGTTCAGAGAATGGGTACTCTGAAAGACAGCTGCTTCCCAAATGGAAAGTCTAAAATCATTACTAAAACTGCATAATGGTCCAGAACAAAGATCTGCTGATCACAATTTAATGGGAAAAAATCATGCCAGCCAGAAAGACTAGGATTTTTCTTTTTAATAATGGAGGATCTGAAACCCCATCTGTCAGCTCATGGGTGTGGACATTTGTCATTCCACCATGTTTATAATTTCCTAAATAACCCATTTCTAGACCTACTGTGTCAAATTCCAAATGTTGCGTGAAATTCAATGGCATCAATTATCTACCTCTGGGCCTTCTGGAAGAAGATCGAATGGCTTTCAGATGAGAGAGTTTCTACTGAATAGTTCAACTGAATGTATAGTCTATTGCATAATTTCTACTAATAAGTTCTGAAGTGGGAGATAAAGTGCCAAGTTTAAAAAAGAAAAAAAAGAAAGAAAAAAGAGCTTCCAGCCTCCAGGCTGTTGGCATTTGCATTTGTCCAAATACTCCCCCAGCCAGAAAACAAAGGTCTACTTTTATTTAGAGTCCCCCAAACTTATTCTCCTAGCAATGCAGCTGAGATATCTATTACCAGGCTGATACAGATGCATCCATACCCTTTGCACATTTAGAGCTCTGACCCATTGTGATTAAAAATATTTCTATGATACCTAGAAGACAACCAGGCACTTTGATGAACAACATATGAAAGGAGATTGCTGTACCTTTCCTTACAGACCTCATTTAACTGGGAGTATGAACAAGGAAGTAAGGGGCTAACACAGTATATTATCAAGATTTATTGCATTTTGAGATTTACTTTACACCTTGACATGTGGACCTTGCCTCTACTATGGACCTACAATAATAAGCTTGCAAAGGGCTAACTACTGCTTCTTAATTGATTTGTTAAAAATTAAGTACAGATAAGAAAATGTTGGTTATGCTGAATTAATATTGAGGCTTGACTAAGGGATTATAGCAGGGCACTTTTTCATCTGGTCAAGGTCAGTAGCTCCGGTCTTAGTAGTAAAAGGACTTTGGGAAAGATCTTTTCCACAAATGGAAATGTAAGAGTTTGTAAATGGAAGGCATGTTTTATGTTACATGTCCTGTAGTAGTTTGGGTGGTGTGGAGCTTCATAAATCAGCATGACAAAATCAAGTCAGCAAAATCAGAATCTTCTACATTTCATTTGCATTTTTCACTGGAGTTGTTTCTTCAATTTTTTTCCACTCAAGTCCTGACTTTGTTTAAATAACAGAAGATAGCAAAATAGGGTCAAAATGGGTAAAATAATGGAAAATTAGATTGTGAATACCTTTTCAAAAAGGAGTTTTGAATATATCTGTGAATAGGTGTTTTTGCTCATGGAATCATATTACCTGTAGCATTAACTGTCTGCGTTTTACTTATATTGTGTTTCTAACAAAGAAATCCCATGAACCACTGTATCTCTAGAATGCTAATGTCTTTTATATGCTTCTGGCTTTTGTTCCATTTAAGTCCGTCATCCAGTCAGAAGCACAACAATTTTCAGGCTATAGCAGAAAAAGAATAGAAGAAATATATGTTTAGAACAGAATCTGAGAATGAACTGAGTTGTAAGGGACCCCTCGAGGTCATCAAGTCCAACTCCTGGCCCTGTGCAGAACACCCCAAGAGTCACACCATGTCCCTGAGAGCATTGTCCAAACGTATCTGGAACTTCGTCAGGTTTGGCATTGTGACTACCTTCCTGGGCAGCCTGTTCCAGTTTTCACCCTCTGGGTGAAAAACCTTCTAAGCCTCCCCTTCATGTGAATTTCCTTGAGTCCTGTCACTGGTCATGGGAAAGAAAAGATCAGTATCTACACCTTCCTACTTAGTGTTGTCAACAAACTTAGAGGAAAAAAACATCTGGAAGAATCAGGAATGTTTTTTAATTGTTTAGCAAAATAAAAACTATGATCAGCACTAAATTTTATGTGTATTTAGGCAACCCACCAATTAGCAGTGCTCATTTGTATTTGAATTAGTTCAGGATAGATTCATTAGACTGGCCTATATCTGAGGTAGCATCCCTGCATCATGACGTAAATACATAATGCATGTATTTAAGAGAGGGGAGACTTCAATCTCTTCTCTGCTCTGTCCAGAGTGATGTTACTTTATGCAACTATTGCAAGAACAAAACACAGCATACACTAGAAAACTTCTGTTGGCAAAATTTCTGTTCACGTGAACAATTTCAAATCCCTGATAAAAATTAGAGCAAGGTAAACCTATTTAATGCCAATAAAGCAAAGTACCATTTCATGTATTTCAGAAGAAAAATATCTTGTCTGTTCTCATGCCTTCAGCAATAAAATGCCAGAAGAGGTGGACCTGGAGAGGTGATTTGTTGCTCCTATGCAGTTGCAGCCTTCATACAAATATTGTACTCTTATGCATGTGTTTGCAATTTCAGAAATCAATTTGATTATTTTTGCATTTCTGCAGCAAACAGTACAGCTTGGCGATGGCTGGAATCGAACAACTTTTGAGAAGTCAGTCCCCATGAGCACTTACTTGGTATGCTTTGCAGTGCACCAGTTTGCCTGGGTAGAGAGAAAATCCGCAAGTGGGAAACCTGTAAGTCCTTCTGCAGCCTGAACATGGTTCAGATGACAGATGTGCCTTGATTTGCCTTTTTTTCTTAAAAATCTCTTTTTATACAAACATTCCTTTTTTTCCTATAGCTTATTTTATGCAGCCTATTTTATCAGATTAGGTGTTCACAGTGACCCTCTGACTACATACAGTGTTTTGCAGTCCTTCGCTGTCTCCCATCTTTGTGAGATGCCAGTTAGTACCTGCCATAGGAGCACACAGGTGAGGAAGGAACACTCTTTTTCCAAACTCATCCCTGACTCGAAGCCCTGTGATTGAAGCAATGTACAAGTTAGGGGAGAGTCACAGGCCACGAATACAAATACTTTATAGTTTTCTGTGGATTAAAATGTGTGAATTGAATTTGATGTCATTACAGCCATTGAGACAGGACTACATGGCTATGTGCCATTATGTACTGGCTTGCTTTATTTTACAACAGTGGCAACAGGCAATGCCCAGTGTAAGTAGGGATAGAAGTGATAGTGTCTGCCTAAACAGGTGGATATTTGGTAGATCCCCTAATGAAGTGAATAGGTTTGAATCTGAATCTATTAAATTTAAAAAGCTCCTTCACTTAGATGCAGCAGGCAGGCCAATCCATTTCTTGCTTAGATTCAAGTCTCCTGAAGGTGTAGCTGATCAGGCATAAAGAGATCACAAGACATCACATTGAGTCACAAACTGAAATCCAGAATACAACTTGCTTCTCAACAGAAACTCCTCATTTAGCCTAAACCTGGTTTGGGATACTCAACCTGCTGGTAATTGTTTATTGGTTTAGATCTTTTTTTCGTCTGATACAGAGAGTGACCCCTAGGATTGCATGCCTTTGCTTCTTCCTCTTCCTTTCCCCTTTTGTAACACAAGCTTTTTTGTTCACATGAGCTGGCAGCGCTTTCCTTGTTTTCTGGAGACAATATGCCAAATGGACAGGAAATCTAGAAAAAAACCTCAGCCAAGCTACTGTTCCCTTGCTCTTCCTTAGTTTCTTTAGCTGAAAAAGTTCATCAAATCCTTCCCTACTGAAGGCTGTTTGCTGATGTTAAAATCTGTCTTGTAGAAATCTCCAAAGTTCTGATTCTTAGCAAAGACTTCCTGTTACAGCAATGTGCTGAGGCCTCCCTCTGTGCCCTCGCTAGTGTCACGCTGCTTGCTTATATTATTACTTGACAAAATACTAAAGCCAAATTGCACTTAGAAAAGCAGCCTGGTTTGGCAAAAGGAGCCTGGTTTGAGATAGAGATGTAATGTTCTTAGTTCTCTGCTGTTTGGCTATGGAATTCACAGGTGTACATTTTTAGGCCACCCAGTCACGTAATTTTGTTCACCAATTTCTCTTCAGCATGGCTGATCCACACGTTATCAGGGACAGGACTTTGACTACGTGGTCTCAATAAGTATTCTCTAGAGTTCAGTTCCTTTAAAAATCAGAATTTGTCTAGATTTTTGTGCAGAACATAGTGCAGTAGGGAAAAAATGTACTGAAGAAGTGTGTAACGCTGTTTTCTACATGCAAGAGTTAAACATTCACTACTTGTGCACACCATGCTCCAGAGTATGGCCCAGAGGTCACTATTTATTTTTTTCCCCAAGCAAAACAGTACAGCCCACAATGTTCCTGACTGGTTGTAGCTTTTCTAAATAGAAGGGAGTGTTCACTAAACATGGTAATTAAAGTGTGTGTATGTAGAAGCAGGGGTATTCGTGTCAGAGGTCGCCTGAAGAAACATCATCTAATTCAGGCCTATGTTACTACATATTTTATTAATGCTGTTCACTAAACAATGTCTGAGGACTTGCCTGCACTAGAAAACTTGGGGTTTAAGTGAGGTTAAAATCATAATTTTCTTTTCTCTTAACATGGACATAGTTTTGCCAATATAAAATACATGTGTAAGATCCATCATTAAAAATTATCTTTTCCCCAGGGAAACCAGACTATCTTTAGGGGTTTTAATCATATGTAGAGAAGTTATTCTTCTAACCTTTCCAAGGCTTCCTGTCCAAGAACTTTGAAGACCAGCTGAGCAATGAGGTATTTAAATTCAACAGCTACTGAAAAGAACATTGCATAGTTTGCTGTGTAAATTTCTAACAATAAATCCCTCATTCAACAGAAAGTTGAATCCACTTGATCCATAAATTACTTTCATAAACAACAGCAAGAGCACACATCTCACATGACATAGTAAATGATTTTAAAACTCTGCCATTCACTCTGAAAGCCCTAACAAAAACGTTCATGAAATCAGTGGTGGGAAATGTGCCTACAGCTGGAAGCAATGCTCCTGAGCTGATTACCTGTCAGGTACAGAATGTCTGGTTTGGAAAATCACAGAGGCGATTATACAAATGAAACCCAAAGTCAGTTCTAGCACAGGCTGAAGGTTTTGAAAACCATTAATATGGATCACCTAGGGGACTGAAAACTGCTAAATTGGGTAAAGAGCTTACAGAAGTGGAAATTGCAGGTTGTAATTGCAAACTGACCCTGGGGGAAATACTGGAATGGTTGGAATGGACTCTTGATTGAATTTCATCAGCTTTCTTTGTTTTTTGGGTTTTTTTGTTTGTTTGGTTTTGGTTTTTTTTTGGTCTTTTGTTCTTGTGTTTGTGTTTTTTTAAATTTTTTATTTGTTCCAGCTTTACTTCTGACGACTTTCCCATCCTCCCCTCTCATTGGTTGGAGGAAATGCAATTTACGGTATTGAAACCAATGTGTTGTCAGGCTCCAAAAGCGTTCCTGGAATAGACCAGCTCCTTTGCTCAGCTTGGGCCCTAAACTGGCTGTAAGACAGCACTGAAGGAGTAAACAAGCCACACCAGTGTAGTCAGATGAATGTGTCCCATTTATAAGAGTCATGGAGCTGGCAAAATGAGATAGATCGGTTTTCCTAAAACCAGAAACTTCACTCCATAGAGAAGTCTCTTATCCACACTGGAGATTTTCAGGGGTGGGGAAGAGAGCAGCCTACATAAAGCTCCAGCAGGCTTTGGGACAAAGAGGTTGAGGGAAAGATCCCCAAAGGGCTCCATGAATTCTGAACTCAAACTTTGCCTTCACAATGTGAAGATAACTTCTCAAAAGGTTTTTTCAAGTTGCAGCCTCCTCATCATGGGCATGAGTGCCATAAAGATGTAGTCCTCCACAGCTTGTTTCCTACCACTTGACAGCAGTAGCCAAAGCCATCCCAGTCATCAGGCTTCAGGGATAGAAAGGTCAACATTCAAATGCATAATTTTCTGCATTCACATAATTTTTTGCATACACGGGAGGAGCACAGAAATGGTCACTCATCACATACAGGGCTACCAAATATGCCAGTTTTCCCCAACTTGCCTGGTCATAAAAAAGAGAACTGATTTTCTGCTGTGATTTCCTGGGGTGCAGCAGCCCAGAAAGCACCAAAGCTGTGACTGAGCTGTGACCAGCCCAAGGTCCTAGTTAAACAGCGACTCAAACTGCATGGGCCAGCATGTCTGGGAAGGGTCACAGATCTAGCAAATGCACTGCCTTCAGTGGATTTGAGATCTTCAAATATACAAGGACAAGAGGAAACTACAATGATGTAGGAAAGGTACAAAGAAGTTGAATAAAATAAGGTGCTATGGGCTTCTGACACATTTCAATACAGATGTGCTCTTGAAGATTGATCTGATGGGATCAGTCAAGATCAGTGAACTGCTCAGAACAAGTGGATCCCTTTTGACTGTGCTTGCCCAGGCTTCCTCCTTGAGAAAACCAGGCTGTGGGGAAGTAGGGACTGGTATGCAACCCGGCCCTGCTCCAGGCTTGGCCACTGTGGACATGGGTCTTGCCAGTTTTACAATTCAGACAAACAGTGGAAAGCATGCACATCTTGTCTTGATCTCTCTCATGTACAACACTTTAAAAACTTTGTTGAATAAATGTGATAGGGAACAGAATTCGGTGTTTAGGCCAGTCTCAGAGAAAACCTGAAGTGTTACTGATATGTGTGGTAAATGCCTTTTCAATGTTTGACACCTGATTCCTTTTAATTGAAAACTTTTCTAATTGTCTCTCTGTATTTTACAGCTGAGAGTTTATGCCCAGCCACGGCAAATACACACGGCAGAATACGCAGCAAATGTAACAAAAATTGTATTTGACTTCTTTGAACAGTACTTTAATTTGAGCTACTCTCTTCCGAAACTGGGTGATTATTAACATTTATATTTTTCATTTTGTTAATTCGGTGTCATGGTTATGTTGCTCCTACAGATGTCTGTGCTTTGGTGGAAAACAGCATGAAAGCATTTGGTTGCTAACTGCTGATATTATGTAAGGATGTTTTAAAACTGTACCAATGTAGTTCAAGATGTTTCTAAATGTCACGATGGATGAGTTGGTCTCAGTTACTGTTTTGTTACCAGTTCTCACTATTCAGTTTGCTGAAGAATTGGTCCTGGCATGCTTATTTTAAAGCGTATTGTGGAAAATCAAGGCAAGCATTGGTGTCATCAGCAAAGGACCATCATGAGTTAAAACAGCCAGAAGTTTCAGAAAAATATGTACCACTTCCATGTGGACTTCTAGACAAAATTCTGCAGTGGGATAAGTGAGGATGTAAACTGCCAGAGAGTATGTCATATTATTTATTAACCTTCGTGCAAAGTGGGTGTGTATAGACTTCTTAGAAAGATGGATGTGGTCCAGCATGTAATTTGTAGTTTCTATTGCCGGGCTAAATAAAGATCTGGGCCTAAATAAGAGTGGGCACCCTGTCAAATTTTGCCCATTATTACAAAACAAAGAGAAGGTAGTGCATTTGGGCATCCTTTAGCTTGGAATATCTGAACTCTGGATCTGATTCATGCAGTTTAACATGCACAATAATCAAGCTGGGAATGCAGAGTTTGGAAATTCTCCCTCCTAAGACCTTCAAAGAGGTAATTCAGTTAGGTTCATGAACTTAAAAGAGTGGAAAAATACTAGCTGCAAACAAGTTGAGACAATATAGGGGGGGAAAAAAATCCCGCAAACTTTGAAGACAATTAATAATGCTGTGCAAACCTTTTGTTGACTATTTGTACCTGTACGTATCAGGCTAACCTATATTAATTTAACAAAAGACTTTTACCTCCTCCTTTCAAAACAGCACCTGAGTTTACCATAAATATGTTTGCATTTCAATAACAACTGAATTAGGGAAACCAGTACAATATGTTGTTCTTTAACACACTGGTCCCCAGTAATAATAGGCACTAAATCTCACCTATGCTTTATAGTCAAACTTTCACTGTCATGAAAGCCTGATGACTGCCATGGCAGCATGTGGATAAAGGCCTGTCTGTGTGACAGGATGGACTGGTATCTTCAGGTCAGCAGCGTCACAAGATAGATGCTTTTGTAGATTCTGTACTGTTTTTCCCAGGATGTCTATTTGTTGGATCACTAACTTTGACTTGCCATGTTGTTCCCTCATTATTAGAAGTTATCCAGGTCAAATCTGATTAATCAGATGTGTTTCTGCAAAATGGTTTACTTAAATATTGTATTTCACATTGATTTATGGCTTCTGGCATTACCTTTCTCCTTGTATCCTCATTTTGACTGTCACTGAAGCCCTTGCCAAATTATCAGCTTTGATTCTATAATCAAGTTGTTTAATTTAAAATAAGTAATTTCTATCTTCTGTTGGAGTAGGGTGAGGGGTTTTCATTCTGTTCAGTTTTAAATCCATCTGTACTTTTTCACTAACCCACATAGCCTGTGGTCATTATTTGCAGAAGAAAATGCCAGTTCAATTGAGTCTGCAATTCTCATTTAAGCCTGTATTGATTACTGACCAGAAATAAGTGACCCTCACAAATTGCCAGGCGTAGAAGCAGATGTTGTTCACTGCATGGGGGATTTACTTCATTTAACGTGTCAATAAATATTTTTAATACAACAGTGTGACAAACAATGTCATGCCTCATTATTCTACAAATAGTTTCAGGAGGTTTACTGCCTACAGCACATCCCCAGACAATAGTATGAATTTCTGGAGCCAAAATTAAGTAATATATGATACATATTTTCCTGGGAGATGGTGTAGCATCACCTCCCAGGACAGATCCTCAGCAAGTGCAACTGATCCTATCTCTGTTAATCTCAGCAGAGCCAGGACACTTGCTATCAGGTGCTTTAGGCCAGTTCTCTTCTTGAACACAGATCATAGCCTGCAGTCCACAGTAGTAAGCCAGAATCACAAATGGTAAGCAAAACAGGCTGTAAATATAGAGAGAGGACAAACTAATTGATATAAAAGATACAGTGGTAATCGTTGTCTCTTTCTTTTAATGCAGATAAAATAGCTATTCCAGATTTCGGGACAGGTGCTATGGAGAACTGGGGGCTGATCACATACCGAGAAACAAACCTGCTGTATGATCCTGAGGAGTCAGCCACATCCAACAAACAGAGAGTAGCTGCTGTGATAGCCCATGAGCTCGTTCATCAGGTATATTTTAGGACATGAGTCACTTTTACAGTGTTTCAAATATATAGTCACAACATTTTAATCTTGAAAATACTGTCATTAACTTTGTCTCAAGATCTTCTACATGTGCTCAAAATCTGATTGCAAAATGTCATCTGTTAAAACAGATCCCCGTTAGAGCTTTAAAATACTGTGACTTCTGCACTGGAATTTTTCTCAGGAAGTTAGATGCTTGGGCCCAGAATGTCAGCCAGTTTACAAAAATCTATCTAAAATGTCTTAGAGAAGCTAATTTACGTGTGCAGATGGGCAGGCAAACAGGGACAGTTATATACTGTGGAGGCTGTCTGAAAACATCCTTTAAAGCAGAAATCATCAAATCAAGAGGAAGAAACTAAAAATATTTTCAGTGGCACATGAATCATTAGCAATCTCTGAAGTAATATGTAATTTTATAATAAAAGTGATGTTTTAACACAAGGCAAAGCCTTCATTACTATTCAAACCCCAGAATTACGATAATTTTCATCTGGCAGCAGGAAAAAGTAAGCAAGTGAATGTTCTATATGCAGATGTGAGATACTGAAACATGCATGTACTATTTGTCTAAACCTACATCTTTATGTTTATAATTGTAGTGGTTTGGAAATATTGTAACCATGGACTGGTGGGATGACTTGTGGTTAAATGAAGGATTCGCCAGTTATTTTGAGTTCCTGGGAGCAAATGCATCGGAACCAGATTGGAAAATGGTAATCATTTCTGCCTTGTGAAAGTTTGGTGGGGCTGGGAGGAATATTTTGGAAGGGAGTAAAATTTAGACAAGGATGATGAAGACTTAAAGTATATTTAGAGAAAACTAACATAGTGTGGTGCAACATAAAGAAAAAGTTGGTTTAAGTTTTTCACCTACCTACGTTATGGTCTGAAATTAGTCAAAGTAAACTTTATAAAGTTTTAGTCTGCAGAGAAGAGTAATTCTTTTTTAACAAGTGAGTGAAGTGTTTGGTTATTATGGCAAATAACACCTGGGTGTGTTCTGCACAGAGCCTTAACAGTTTTGCAGGGTTGCTTAAAGGTCTAACTCTGAAAGATGGAGACTATTTATTTAGTTGGTCTGTACTGTCTCCATGGGACTTAGGATCGCTATCTGATCTGGTAAGGGTTGGGAACCTGGACCTATCTCCACAGCTTGGGCTATTATCAAGGAAAATACTGGACACCCATTCAGCTTCTGCCAGCATTGTAAGTGTCATTTCAAATGCTCCAACTCAGACAATCTCTATTCTGTGCAGTGCAAAAATAGGTAGTGACAGTGGATAGTTGAAGTGCTAACTGTGCCAAATCCAGATTTAAGGAGTTTTAAGGGCGTTGCAAAGAAGTTAGCCTTAAATATACATTATGCTCCGTGAATAAAAGTTTTCTTGCTCCTTCCTTTCTCCCCTCCCAAATAGATGTGATGGCACATAGCATGCATATTTTCCCCAGCTGTCCAGGTGTAATGAGGTTCTGGATGCTTAGACATACACAATGTATGCCAGTGGAAGGGAGCAGAATAGGTTTTGCATAGGCTGAACCTGTTGAAATCTACTATCTCCTGAGCCTAGTGACTTTAAAGGTAGGCAGTGCCTACTTGCAGCTTTCCCTCCCTCTCTCCCTGAAGAGAGGCTAAGAACAAAATCATTCTCTGGGTCACTTTTATACTTTAAAGTAGAAGATTTGTGGTCCTAACTATGTAAGAAAAACTCTAATTACTGAGTTTAAAATTTAAAAGACCTTTTTTCATCTAGATACTATGTTCATCTAAGACATTTCAATGTTATCATAGTGAATATTACAGAGGAAAGCTAAATTGAATTTTAGGGTTTTTTTGGTCAATATTGATTAGGAAATAAGGAGATTTTGACTGCTGGCTACTTAATCTTTTCTAAAAAATGGAAATCAATTTAAAAAAACATTATAAGCCTTAGAATTGGGAACCCTGCCTCCTTCTTCCCTCCCTTTCGTCCTACCCAGCTCCTCTTTTGCAAGAGGAGATCATAATGCTTTGTAAATATTGTCACACTCCCGAAATTGGTAACACAGGGTACTCTTTTTGCATACTGGTAGCAAGGGAGGGTGGGATGGGTGTGTCTGTGTTATGACACACACAGGAAAACAGGATCTACAAAAGGCCATTTATCTTAGTTAAGGAGAAATTATATCCCTCCTCTCTCTGATGCAAAGCAAGAGTTTACAAGTCCTTCTTTAGAGGGCATGAAATTTCATTCTATTTCAAATGGCTGTCTTGGTTTGAAAGACAGGTATCTGCTAAGACAAGCAGGAGCCTCTTTTTGAGATGGAACATGCAAGCCCCCTCCCTCCAAATTATTATAATTTACAAATTGAGGGGCTCTCAGGCAAAGGTACTGGGATAGAACAGTTCTTTACTAGGAAAAATTAAAATAGAAATACAGTATTACAAAAAACAAACCCAAAAACACTGACAGGGTCAGAATACAACCTGACACCCCACCAGTCACGTTGCTGGTAGCAGTCTGATTAAATGGTGGTTGCAGTCCTCCTGGAGTGACAGATGTGGTTTTGTTGAAGTAGTGGTCCTGTAGAAGGGTGCAGTTTTCCTCTGAAGGTCCAGTGATTATATGGGAAGGTCCAGTTTTCTTCTGGAATTCAGTGGAAAAAGGCTGCTCTGATCTTCCAAACCTCAGTTTTTATCCAGGTAGGAAATGCTTGGCTCATCCCCCTGGGTGGAGTATCTCCCAATGGGATGATGTAATTTTATCAGTCATGCAGTGGGACTTATGGCCCATTAACAGAAGATATCTCCCTGGAGGAAGGATAGGTTGTGGAAAAGATAAAGAAAACAGCCTCACCTGTTTTTAAGAAAATGGCCCATTAGTAGAGGATCTCTCCCACACAGATAAGGATCACTGCCCCACCTGTTTTCAACAGATGGTGATAGAGTACATACTTTTGGTCACATCCTGTATTGCAGCCTAAGACAATGGCCTAGAGAAATTGAAGTTCAAGCTACTTATTTGTGAAGTAGGCAAATACTCCTGTCTTAGTTTCTATTCTAATGTCTTCTCTTTCTCAGCTTGAACAGGTTTTAATTGAGGATGTGCTTCCTGTAATGAAGGATGACTCTTTGCTGTCTTCTCACTCAATTGTAGTCGATGTGTCATCTCCAGCTGAAATCACCTCTGTGTTTGATGGGATATCTTACAGTAAGGTAGGACTGCAGTGACTTTGGATGCAAAGGAAGTGCCAGCTTTGGAGAGGAGATAAATGTCAGGGGTACTCATAATCAGGACTCCTAATTCCTTTGAGCTGTGTCTGTGCAGATCTTTGTTCTGGGACATTCCCATCTGCTGTCAGTGATGATGCAGTTAAAAGCAGCTGTGAGAGGAGCAGCGCAGCCAGACCCTCATCAGCCACTGCACACCATGCAGGCCTGCTCACAGCATGCAGTGATGCAGGCAAATCACAGTGTCACCAGCCTCTACTACTAGAGTGTTGGGTTTAAAATTAAACTAAACCAGGTACTAATCACATTCCCCTACCATCACCTCATGCTGATGCAGCCCAGTTACATCAAGTCTCATAATCTAACACAAGGGCAGAGGAGCCTAGGGCAAATGTCGAGGTATCCTTTCTGTCACTTCTCTATTACATTTGTAGGCCAATATAACTTCTTTTTTTAGGAAACAAGGCAGGGAACCAAGCAGTGAAAACAGGAAAATGACTTTTCATCTCAAGTTGCTCACAATATCACAGCCACCCAAAAAACCTTAGCAAAGATGGGTTACACCAGCTTCTACTGGTATTGGCCTACATTGGGAGATAAGTTAGCTCCACATTTCACTGAAAGTTGTGGAGCTCAGGAGTTCATTGGAGTACAGTAGTCTGTAGCCCAGGAGGTGGTAGCAGACACTCCATTAAGTATTTGACAAGATTTTTGTTCATCTCATCCCAGTCAGTGGCAGTGAGGACCTGTGCCTATAAAGGCTCCCTAAGGATCTAGCTGGAAGAATACCTTGGGTCTTCCTGAGCAGAGAGACACTGGAATGCAGAAGTCATCCAACCACTGTTGTAATCAGGGTACACAGAGGTCTTCGGGAGCCCACGGCCTCTGGCAGCACTTGCTCTGTGGGGTGGCAGCCTGCAGCTCAGCGCTTGTAGGAAAGTGCTATGTGGTCCAGAGCGTGAGGGACACCAGCAGCCATGCTGTGTATCAACACTTTGAAGACCCAGCCCAGGGGGCTGAGGCCAGTTCATCTCCCTCCATATCAGATGTAGCCACTCTGTCCTTAGACAAGCCTTAGACATGGAACAAAGCAGGTGTCTCCCTGTATTTCACCAGGGAGTCTCTTGACTCAAGGGCCTCAACAACACTGCTCCCTCCAGTTGCCTTCTGCAGTGCATCAAGAGACAAGCCCAGAGAAGCACAGGAGAAAACACCCCTGTCACTCTTCTCCTCAACCAGCCATCTTCCATGCTGCTTCTGAACCTGATACACCATATTTTTATTGGCAGCTTCTTGTATGACTCTGTCAGTGTTCCCTATCTGATACCATAACATGCTTCCATTGAACATGCAAAATCCACCATTATTAAATACTGCTTGCTGCTTTCCCTCCAAGCTCCCAATTATCAGCTAAACATAAAGTATATATTGCATTGACTTTAGCTTTAGTTGTGCTACAGTCTGAACTGTAGATACTACTTTTATTAGCTAGACTTGATCCATCCATTTCCATCAGTTTTCTGTTTTCAATTGCTAAATCCTCTATCCAACAATACAACCAGTATTTATTGCATCATAAATGCTTCACAGTCAAATCATAAACCATGTAAAAACCTGCATTGTGTAACACTGTTTTTAAATCAAACTAACAGAAGTCACAAAATATACCCAGCTAAATCAAATACTCTGGATCAAAATGTATTTTAGTGGTGAGTTAAGCAAGAGAATACATTTGCAGGGTCTGTATAAACAATGGACAAAAAAGAATTCCTAGCTTTTACTCATCTCTTTGTGCTTAGATAATTGTTACATGAACTCATTTTTTTAAGCAAAAACACTTGAGGACTTGTGCATTGTTTGGGAACAGTTTGCTTGGGATATAATTTGGCTTGGGCTATAATTTGGCTAGAAAGAGAAAGTCTTTGCTTAGATTTAGCTCAAATTACTGTTGGTATTTATATATAAATGCACGACAAAATTAACTTGTTTCTTTTTGGCTTTATTTTGGCTTCTCTTTTGCATTTTTCTTTTAAAAACAATCTTCTTGTGATAATATTCATCACTAAACAAATAAAGCCTAATTTGGAATGCTCTCTGTTAGTCTTACCAGAACAACCAGAGATCTTATCCAATCCTAAGACCCTAATGAATTACCTAAGGGAATAGAGTCATTGCAGTATATTCTGTACAATGTCCTCTAACTGCTGTGTGATTGGTAGGGCATTATATGCCTAGGAAAGCTCTACTAGAGTAGAGCTGGTGAGTAAACAATAATTGTTATAATCTGCTTTTTAAAAGTATTTGCATCTTATCTCTTTCCCAGTTTAATCCTCTCTCTTATTTTGAAAGGTTTTATTAAAGTAACAGTGATGTTTTTTGTCTTAAATAAGTTCTGTTAGAAATTTTATCTTGGACCCCCATATTTTTGGAACTTCCCAGCTACAGAAGTTTAGGATTCATCTTTCACATTTCTGCCACAAACAAATCTTATCACATACTTGGTAATTACTATGAAATTATGTGGGTGTTGATAAAAGACTCCCCCCTATGCCCCCATCATAGAACATCAGCTAGTCAAATTAAGGCCACTTTCCTAAGCCTACCCAAATAGTTGTAAGAAAGAAAAATTCTTGAAATACTGGCATTCTTATAATCAGTGATTTTTGTTGGGAAGAGTTTTTCTCAAACACGCTCCATCATGGACTACCAAGGAATGACAAGAGAGGGGGGAAGAGACAGAAAAATAATAGTAGAAGGTGCAAGTGACTAACTATACATTACAATTTAAAGCAAAAGAAGTCTCCACTGTTACCAAATGCATGTGTGTGTATTTCTACTTTGGATTTTAATATAAGTGGGAGGGGATGGTTTATGAGAGGTGATATCAGATAAAAAGTGGCTGAGAGACAAAGCTGAGGAACTGAGATTCCCTAGTGCATACTCATGGCCTTATGATCACCACTGATCATTAAGCAGCCTTATGATTACCACTAATGGATATCCATTCTAAATGTCACTGAATTGGTTTTGAACATATCCCATGGCAAACACATCAGATTTCTATATCAGAACAGAGTCATCTGCTGACCACTTTGACTCCCCAACAATAGCCTGGAAAGCAGTTTAAGACATATCTGTTCGAACAGTCCCTCTGCAATGACTCATCTAGTCGTCATTCCCACACACATAAAGAGAGGAAACAGGATTTACTGAGAATCCAGAGAATATACTTGTTTTCATAGGACAACTGGATTTTTAAACCATTAGCAGCATTAGGCTATCAACTGACCCTTGATTTACCTCAGAAAATGAAAACATGCTGATCCTAAAATTGTATTTTGCATCTTAGGTTGAGTTTGCACTCCTTTCTTTTTTCCTTCATCATTTTGTGTACACTCTGTTCTTTGTTCCACATAGCTCTTCTATTTCTCTCTCCTGTCTTCCTTTTGTTTCTTTCTTCTTTCGAAGTCCTAATTGTTTGGTTTTTCCTGTGATGCCCAAGTTAGTAACTTCTCTGATCCCAATTCTACCCTGCTTCAGAGGCCAGAGCTCTTACACTAGTCCCCAGCAAATCTCATTCCTTATCTTGAGATAGCATACCCATCCTGTAAAGCCCCAGACACTGTAGCATTTAAAGAGTTCCCTTCCTGTTCTGTGTTCATCTGAAGTCACTTCCTCTCTCAGGCTGTTCCCCTGACAGGGTCCTCAGATGCCCTCACCCCTATCCTGTCCAACACGAAACAGGGAGCCCTCCTCACACAAACTGGTAGAGTGGCAGGACGGTAACCTACAGCAGCAGGGCTCAAGAGCTGAACATAGAAACAAGTGTCTGATCACAACTAAAGACTGATTCTCACATCCAGATTTACACTCCACCAGGTAGGCATGCTATCCCACAAAGGAAAACCACTTCCTTTGTCTGATGGATGATTTCTATCTTTGCCTTATAAAATACTCATTCCGATGTTGCCTTTTAGATGGATGGAAATCAGTGTTAGAGCAGTGTGGATTGACCTTCTCCCCTTTCCCTTTGTCCTCAGGGTGCATCGATCCTCAGAATGATTCGAGACTGGATTACACCAGAGCTCTTCCAGAAAGGCTGTCAGGTAAAGGTGGCACCAAAGTCTGCCAGAAATACAGCCCATCTTCATGTGACAATAGCAAAGCCATTATTCAAAAAGTGAATATCAGAGATCCTGGTGTTGGTAACAAAAGTACTTAGAGCATTTCAGTACTGAGTGGACAACATGGAGGGGAAGAAGTTCCATGCTCCCACAGAAGCAGGAATGTGAACTGCAGAAAGATTTGATAGTCAGACAGTGAGGACCTAAATTCCTGAAAAACTTTTAATTGAAAAACCTCCTCAATCCCACTGTTATCCTGTTGTCAACTGGGATCCCCTCATTCCACTGTAAAGTGTGTCTGCAGCTTCTCACGGCTAGGATCCTCCAACCCACACAAGGCTGCTATGTAGGGGCGCTCTTACAGGCATAAGCTCATCCATGCCCTGATGGAGGGACACCCAGCCCTAGAAAGTCAAGGTAATAGGGAGAAGAAAAGGGATATACTCCACAGTTCATAGTCCTTTCTTGTGGAGGAAAAACGTGGTTCTACAAAATTACGGAAAGACAAAATGGGAGAAAGGAGCCGGCACAGAAGGAGAAAGGTTGTCTGTCCTTTTTTCTTTACTCTGAACAGACATTGGTAACAAGAGTTACAGTGCAGGCTTACCACATTTTTCTTACTTCCTTCTCTCATGAAGAGCACATTTTTGGGCTGCTACAACATAGTTGTATTTTCCTGTACTTCCCCTTTCATATCAGAATCAGAAGAGTTACCCAAGATGGGAAAATACAGCCACCTTGTCCCCAAGAGCCCAACCCTTCCCCCCTGCTCAGCGCTTTCAAGAGCACTAACATAGGCAGCTGTGGCCAACAGCGAAACAAACAGCACCATCTACTGGCTGAACATCACCGGGAGCAGGTGACAGGCTAGGAAAAATCCCGCCAAGCAGCCAGGGAAGACATAGGATGGGAATAAGGATTAGGTGTTGCAAACTCTTTGCTGAACACCATTACTCCTTATAACAATCGTGATCAAAACTTAGAGGTGACTAGACTTTCCTACTTCCACTCTAAGTCCACAGGTAGCGAAATTTCATCAAATGTCTTCCTCCTGCTAAACAGCCTCTTATATTAGTCAGAAATTTGCAACAGGGTATAGTGGTGTCCATTTAAACAAAGCACAAAGAACTCTTCAAGTACAAATTTATTTCTTACTAAAAAGTCACTCAGGAAAATGCTGACTTTTGGTGTTATGGGATGCATTGGACAGCAAAGGAATTACATCAGCTGAATACTGATCCATTAAATCTCCCACTCTCAGTACTACCATGTATGTGTGGATACTCTGTGCAACTGAGAGGTACTCTCTGTATCCCTGTACAACTGAATATGTGTATTGTTTTCATAGGCAAAGAAGAAACACTGGTAGTATTTTTACAGTCTTCCATCTCCCTCTAGGCGTATTTGGAAAAACACCATTTCCAGAATGCTAAGACACAACAATTTTGGGAAGCTCTGGAAGAGGTATATTTTGCATCCACCCAAAACCTTGCTAATTAATGTTTAATATCTCACCCACTGATTTCAGTTTATCAAACTTTTAATATTCTGTAGCTCTTCTGTCAATGAGAGATCACAAGCTAGGCAGCCTCTCTTTTTTTTTTTTTTTGGCATAAGGCTGTGGGAGCAGAATAAGAATCAAGAAAGGAGGCCTTGCTAACAAACAACCTGCTACTGAAACATTCTCTCTGCAACTCAAATTCATTTCATGTGTGAAAACACCTCTCATCCACCGCAGACATGCACCCCATACTGTCTCTTTTCTCTATCCAGATTCAGGCATTTGAAAGCTCTCAGCAGTATCAATTCCCAAGTAATTTTGCTGCTTATCTCCCTCTCTAGCTTCTGAGTCCCAGTTGGGTCATCATCTGTGCCACCATTTTCTGATCTTTCCTGTTCCTCAAGGCTGGACTATTTTTTTCCATCTATCTCATTACCCCCCCATTACACTTGAATACTGCCAGGTTCTACCTTGATATTATTTCCTTTTCTTCCAACCCTGTGTGTGGACATGCACAGAGCCCAAATTGTACTTTCTGTGTCTCTTTTCTAGGTCCGGTCTTCTTCTTGGTCCCAGACTTCTTCCTACTCAGCAGAACTTCCTACTTTCTCGCTCTAGTGCTTTGCATCTTCATATCATCTACCTGATCTGGAGAAGAAAACACTAGAAGTGACCCTAGCTCACTTCCCTCACAGGTGGCATTCTGGGGAGGAAGTGACAGGTTTCTCCAGCTCTAGTTCCTAGGACAGATGTTCAGCGTTCACAGAATGAATCGAATTTTACAATGGTGCAGCTGCTGGTGATTTATACTGGTTCTTCCTTCACACTAAAAACAGGACACACTGCAAGGAGGCTTCTGACTTTAAAAATCCCCCTGTGTCCTTTCTGTCCTGTTCAGTTTTTCTGTCAGAAAAAAAAATTGAGAGATCATAGAGCATGCAAAGGGCCTCAAAGGTTCCTCAGTATTTCTTCTCCATGTTACTGGCCAGTCTCCTGCCTACACATTTCTCATTTCTTCTGCGGGTGTTCAAGTTGCCAAATAATTTCTTTCTTCAATGACAGGCACTATAGAAGGATTTAATGGAGGATTTTTTTTTTTTAAACATGCTTTTTCCTCTGTCCCTTTCTGCTCTTCTTTTTCTTAATACCAGAGATACTTTCCTTCCTCTTAGGACTGAATTTCTATTCTCACTGCAACATTCTTCCATCATTCATAGGCAAGTAATAAACCTGTAAAGGAAGTAATGGACACATGGACTAGGCAGATGGGCTACCCTGTTTTGGAGATGGGAGATAATTCAGTATTCACACAGAAACGTTTTCTTTTGGATCCCAATGCAAATGCTTCTCATCCTCCTTCTGATCTTGGGTAAGTTCCTACTGCAAATATTGATTCAAACCAGGCAGAAATGAAGTAGAATGTACCTCATTAAGTGCATTTACAAAAACAAGTAAGAAAAAAACAAACAACCAACAACAACAACAAAACCCGAAAATGAACAAAAAACAAGAAACCAAACAAACAAAAAACCAAAACAATACATGGGTTTTCTCTTGGGAAGCACAAGAGAAAATTGTGTTTCTAAATCCATCATCATAAGCTCCAAAAAAGAACTAGTAAAACTAGAAGTGCATAAATCTATAAAGATATTTTGTTTAGGAGATACAAAACAATAAATCTTTTTTCCTGGAGGTAGGAGGAGATACCATAACCTTAATTTTTTTATCTTCTGGAAGTTAGTGACCATTTACTTAACCCAGGGTTATAAAGATGACATGTATTTTCCCAGAGCATTTGTCACCGAGGGGAAATTTCCCTGGGATGAACTATAATATACTAATATGGAATATTATTTTACAGCAGCTGACTGCTCAAAAGGGCTTAATAATTTTAGCAGCCCTATGCAGGTGACTGACATTATGCTCACAGCATGCTCTGTTGTCTCACATCCCTGACTGAGACACAATCTTGGTCACAGTCTTGGTCAGGTTGTGCCATGGCTCCATTCCTGCCCAAATTTCTCATCTTTGTGCTGGGCATGCCCTGGACTGAGGAATCTGCACCTACCCAATAAAGGTATACAAGGAACTGAGGAGCAAGAAGTAAGGTCACATTTGCCACCCAGAGTTTTATAATGAGGGAGTCAGGGTTGTCTTGGAGAAGAAAAATAGGCTGGAAAAGGCAAGAGGTCCTATTAACTGTATCACAGTGGTTGCTTAAACTCTTTCATTTTTTCAATCTGTAAAAAAACTTTTGTAATACTTAACTATTTATTTCGAGTCAGCATTGCAAAGATTAACTAGAGTCTGCACAAAGCTCTAGACACATCAACATTAACACTGACATCATTAATTAACATATAATCATATTTTACTAAATTAATTACTTTGTATCCTGCTAGAATATTGCCTGACATATTATTTAGTAAATTTATATGTTCATAAGCATAAGTCAATGCATTAAAAAAGATGTAAGCATTAAAATAAACAAACAAACAAAGACATATTGGAAGGGTTTTTTTATCATTTGGCTTCAAATGTAATTTGATTTTCTTTCTCATTAAATAATTTCAGTTATAAATGGAATATACCAGTCAAATGGAGGTCTGGTGATTCATCAGGTTATACTTTCTACAACACATCAGATTCTACAGGTAAACATCTTCTCTTTTAAGGGTAATGAATGGATAAAGCTTTTCAATATCGTTTACAAAAAACAGAGCACAGAATGAACTTTCATACTTTCCAGTTTTCAGATCTGGGAGCTAGCACATTGCTTGATTGTACTGCAGTTACTAGTAATTTCAGTGATAAGATTACTACTTCCCCTGTACAAACACTATGTCAATTTAGGCTCAGTTTCAGTATAGTGCTTAAGCATCTGCTTAAATACAGTCCTATTCAAGGAAACATCTATGCATACTATTAATTATAATGCACTAAAATCAATTTGGCTTAGAAATGGCCATTGTCCAGTCCAAGAAAAGAGGAGAAGTAGGAGCCTGATGAATGCTTCTGTGGCATGGTAAACTGGCAACTTGAGTTCAATTAAAGAAAAAAAGAACTACAGATCATTAATCACCTTTTCTAATGCTGATTTCAGAACTGAGAAAATTCCTACTTTTTTTAATCATTGTTCTATTATGCAGCCAAATCTGAATTTCTTGTTCTACACCTCCAGTGGACAAAAATGTGGGGAAAAGTTACTGACTTTTTTCAGATTTTAAATTATATCCCATTGAGTTTCAGAAATATTACAAACAGCTCATCTTTTCTTGTACTAGTTTGCTACTTATTTTAAATGGAATTTGCCTTTTGTTCTGGGGGTTTTTTTACCTGGCTGCTTTTAGTATCCATGCAAAAGCAAACAAAAAATAGCTTATGTCATTATACAAGTCAGAAGTTGACACAAATAAATTTTCTTTCTCTGATTTCCACATGATATGAGGGCTGCTCTCAGACCACAGATTGAAGACAACTGTTTTCAATGGGAAATAGAAAAATTTTCATAAGTTGCATCACCAATTGGACCAGGCCAAGCCTTTGAGAAAGGAACATTTTTTCAAGTATTCATTTTAAATGGGAAAATCCTTAAGCATGAGTACTTGCATGAAGTCTCAGCCTATTTTGTAAATCCTTTATCAATAGCTACAAAAATAGAATCAAAGAAGAGTACAGGAAAGAAAAGTTAGTAACTTGAAACAAACTGAAAAATGAAACTAATGGAGGATAAAAGATGAGAACTTTAATAGTGCATATGAGGATGAAAAATGTTTAAAAATATATATTTACAAGAACTGCTTCTTTGCAATTTTTTACTTCTTACAATTGCACTAAATCTCACCATCCTTACCCTACTCACAATGATCTCCATTTCAAATTTAACAAACTAGCTAGCCCAAGTAATTACCACAATTCATTTTTCTAAGACAAGTGCTGGCATTCGTCAAAATCTGAAATAACTCATCTTTACTCAGAGCCATTTAGAAATAAATAAATAAATAAATGAAATTAAGTTTTATACCTTATTTTGATGTCCATTAAAACTAAATAATACTTTTGGGGTCAAGGAATCTCCAGTGAATTCTACATCATATAAGGTGCACTGACTGATCAAGGTTTTTTTTGTAGGAATTACAATAGCAGCTTCTCCTGATACTTTTCTGAAGGTTAATCCAGAGCACATTGGATTCTTTCGGGTGAATTATGATAGTGAAAATTGGGCCAGGTTAAGCAGCCTTCTGCTCCAAGACCACACAGTGAGTGTTGTAATGTCTCACCTGTCTGGTGGGTCTCTTATAAGAGGTCTGTAGAGCCTGGGGTTTTTCTGCAAATAATACATATATTCTTGATCCCTCTTTTTCTCTTTTCATATAGAATTTTTCAGCTGCTGATCGCGCAGGGATTTTGGATGATGCTTTTTCTTTAGCAAGGTAAACTAATTCTCTGCAGAGATTTCAATACAAAGTTTTCACTTTCTGTTGCCTAATAATTAGAATTCACACAACCCAGGTGGTTGAAAGAAATTTTCTGACTTTGGTATGAGCTTTAATTCTTTGTTGCTTTATCTTGTCCTCCAAAAGGGGTGCATTTAAGTACGCATTGTCAACTTGCATTACAAAGTCAATCAAGAGAAATGCTCCCTTTCAGTACCACGGCAAGAAAAAAAGCAGGCTTTGATCACACAGGTCTTAGAAAGGGGTGTTTTCTCCATATAACTAACAATAATAGAAGCACTACAGAAGAAGTTAGGTATCCAGAAAAGTAGAGGCATGCCTACCATGCATACCAAGGCATTGAGTAGCTACCACCTCAGCTAGTAGTTTGTTTAGAAACTTGATTGGAAACTTCTAGCTCTTGTGCCCAGCCATGGTTACACAGGCAATTTTAGGCAATCCGTAACAGCCTCTAAGTCTAAGTCTCCTCAGCCTTTCAGGATGTCTCCAACCAGCAATTCCTTTATTTTTTGTGGTATTAATGTAGTCAGTTAAGAGCTGCCCATTTCTAGGCACACTGGGCTGCTGCACAATGCTAGCAGTCTTCTCACAATGGCACAACTCCTACGGTTAGGCATTGATCAACAGTCATCCTCAGTTATCTCTTTGGAAAAAACCTTCTAAGTTACATTCCAGACTACTTTCTCCCTCACAAACTTTACTATTTCAGGCCTTCTAAAGTAAATAGTAAATCTAATATCTTTGAAGAAGCAAGTGCTTCAAATTCATTAAAATAACAGAAGTTATGTTTTCTCCTTCCACAGACCTGGACTCGTGAATTACTCTGTTCCCCTGGAACTCACAAAATACCTAAGAAACGAAACAGAGTATTTACCTTGGCAAAGAGCTATATCAGCTGTAACTTACCTTGCAAACATGCTTGAAGATGATAAAAATATCTATCCCCTGTTTCAGGTGATGAAGCAAAATAAAAGCCAATCCATCTTGGGACCACCAAATCTGATAATTCAGAATCTCTAGCAAGAATAATGCTGAAGTTTGAGTGATTTTCAGTGTTGCTGAACTATTAACATTGACTTTTCTTTACTGTTCTCTTAAAAAAGCCCCCTAAACACTGCTTAGTAGTGGTATCTGAATTACTTGGATTCTGCATTCAGGACCATGCACTTGGAGAAAATAAATTATGCCTAATTATTTTTATTATCTGTCACTATAAGGCATGTTACAGATATTTATTAGTCAAGGCTGTCCTGCATTCAATAAAGATGTATAGGGCAGCAAAATCTCAGACACCTGTCCTCAGCACAAAGAATGGCCATATCTCTATGTGGCAATGAGTAGGTTTGTTAGTTGACCTAAAACACTGAACATGATTTAATGGTCACTAAAGTAATTATGTCCTGAACTCTCTATCATCTCTGGAAAGCAGTTGTGGCAGTGTGTCCTTGCTGTACCCCAGCCTTCATCTGGGAGCACAGACAAGGTTGAAGAGAAGCAGGTTGGCTTTGTCCTGTCAGGACATCAGTATTGCAAGCATTCAGACTTGGCATGCTGTGGGGATCTGGAAAGATTGTGTGTGTGCCTGTTCATGTTACTTTTCATTCAAGAAATGCTAGTTATGAGAAAAAATGAAGGAGAATAAACTATGAAATGAAATATATTCTTATTTAAAGAAATCTACACATGTAACCAACACCCTTTTTCTATCTCAGAGATATTTTAGCGATCTGGTAAAACCAATTGTGGATCAACTGCACTGGGAGGATTCTGGAGACCATTTGCAGAGGTGGGACAATTTTTATTTTTTCCTTCTCATGTTGTTGATGCTTTCAAAGCATAATTAGCAGTAGGAAAATATCTCTCTCCCTCTCTCTCTTTTCAAGGCTTCTTCGCGCATCTGTTCTAGACTTTGCCTGCAGTATGAATGACCCAGAATCTTTGAGCAACGCTTCTCAACTCTTCAATAGATGGTTACAAGGAGAAACGTGAGTACTCACATCTTTTGTGGTTTGTGAAGAACATAGCATGTGACTGGGTCACCGATCTCAAATAGGAAAGGGGGAAGAATATTTAAGTACTGTTTCTTTATTTTAGTATTGCTGCAAATCTCCGACTTATAGTATATCGCTATGGAATGCAGAACTCAGGCAATGAGACATCATGGAATTACATGTTCAAGAAATACCAAGAAACTTCATTAGCCCAAGAAAAAGAAAAGCTGCTGTATGGCCTGGCATCAGTGAGGAACATCACCCTTTTGGACAGGTGATTTAAACGCAGATTTCTCTTTTCCTACAGAAGCAACTGGTTGCTGTTTGCTCATTCCCCTCTTCCTCTCTTCTGTGATGTCATTTTGGTCAGATTACAGCATGAGGAGTGCAACACATTTTCAAGACCAGTTATCTAACATGCCCCTCTGAGACTGTACTTCAGCAGGAAAAAAGCCTTGTTCTTTTAGTGGAAAGATATTGAAGACATGGTAGTTGCTGCACACAACAACCTTCAGCTCTTCCAACAGTGCGTTCACCCTGTGCAATTTTAGTTGCTTAATATTTAAGCATCGGGAGTAAATTAGTTTCCATCCATCAGTTTTCATCCATTTCCTCTTTAATCAGTGAAGAGAGGCCTGACCTACAAAGCACTGCTTATCCCAGACCAGGAAAGAGGCTTAAAATCAATGGAAAGAGCTGCTTTTGGGTGTTGTCAGTCACCCTCCATTGGCTCGAGTTTGCTTAGCCTAGTTGTCTACCTTCTAACCAGCTAAAATTAGGGAAACAGCCTTGAGCAATTATTATTAAATCCTATGAAGGCATCCACGTGAACTTGCAATGCTCCTTGAGGTGCTGTGCTGAAGTGCTCAAGCTAGAAGCAAAAATGTTGAATTCATGCTGCCATGGCAATGATAAAGAGTCTGGATGCTGCCCCAGACTGGTCCAGCAGACTGTCAGACTGGGCAAGTATCTCACCAGGCTGTTGCCCTGTGCATAGGCACACCAGCTACTTTAGGCTTATCTGATAACTTTGCACGTTGTATCGTGTAGCACTCGTGCAAGCAAACATCTACAACAAAGCCATTCACCACTGTATTGTCTCTAAATATCATAATACGGAGCAGCTTCTGCTTGAAAGAATTCCAAGTTTAAAGGAGGTGAAACAAGGAAGCATAGGAGATTCAGGAAGAGTAAATATAAGAATTAAAGTAATTGAAATAATGGTAGGAAGTACTTGCATTCCTAAATTCTTGTGGCCACAAATGCCATAATCTAAAGCCATTAAATAGCTAATGGCTGAAATGATTAAGACATTAATTGATTAGCTAGATCAGCCTATATTTGCAGAAAATAAAAAATCCCTCCTAAAGCAGGGAAAACTTGTCTCTTAATTTACTACTAAAATAACAAGCAAGGAGGGAAGAGCAAACAGATTGCACAAAATTGTCCATTACATATAGGGAAAAAGAAGACAATCCTTAATCCCAACAACAACAGCCTGAAAAGGTGTTCTTCTGCAGCTTCTTCTGTGAATCCATGACCATGCTACTCATCTCCCTGAAAACATTTGTGCTTCACCCCATCAGCCAAAACCATCTGTGCCATAACTGGAACTATAATTGCAGCACTTGCAGGCATGCTCTGCCCAAATGAATTTTAATTTTGTATGGATAAAAGTTTCCAAACAAACAGCACAGATGTCAATGTGAGCAAGCCACCTGTGCAGGTTAATGGCCCCTGTAAGATCTTTAAAGTCTGGACAACTACTTTTTTTTGGTGCTTGGCTGAACTACTAACTGATCAGTCTTGTTTTCTCTACTGCATTAAAATATATGAATAATAATGGGGTTTAGATATTTTCTAGTCAGGACATAAACTCTGCCTACTTTGCTATAGAGATTCCCATCTAAGATTTCTTTCAATACAATTATCTCTTGACACAGTTCTGTTTTAGATAACTGTGTACTTTAGATGTGTACTTTACCTTTAAAATGCTGTAGGAAAAAAAAAAATTCCTGTTTGGAAATGGCTTTCATCAATTCCTATGGCATTTCCCTTAGATATCTGAAATATATTTACAACACCAGCCTCATCAAAAGCCAAGATGTGTTCACAGTCCTGAGATACATCTCATATAACATCTATGGGAAAACGATGGCCTGGGACTGGATACGACTGAACTGGGAGTACTTAGTTGACAGGTATTCTAACAAACTCATGGGAAACTACATCCACCTGTAAATGTTGTTACATGCCGTATTTTTCTCTGTTTCCATTGTACAACTATAATCACTGGCCTCAGCAAAATGAAAATTGAAAGGTTATTCAACACAATTATATCCATTTGCTGTTGAAAAACCACTTTGTTGCTAACTTGAAAAGCATTCTTTCCCTAAATGATCACTAACAGTAAATGATGATCAAGGAGACAAACTTTTACAGAAATCTGATTATTGCATGGAAATTAGTGAATCAAGTCTCCACTCTTGTGACTGATTTCATACCAAGAAGACAGAGTATAAAATTGGGGTTTTAAAAAAATTTTATTCTAATAGTAACAGCAAGCAGCAGACATACAGATGAGAAGTGGAAATAATAGCAAACCTTTTAGCTTTTCTCCTCACTATTTAAGTGACTTCTCTCTCCTTCCACCTCCTTTCTAAGTGCTTGGTGTGGGCACAGAAGGAAAGCACACCTGCAAGCCTAGAGCTGTGAACTGGAGAGTTTTTGTATTGCCAAGCAGTAATATTCCTATCTTCAGGCCTGAAACAATCAGTAATTACTTAAAAAAAAAGATTCCACCCTAAGAGATCACTCCATTAATAAACACATATATAAGAACAGATCAGATATTATGTAGGGATGCCATTTTTCAACTATTTTTAAAAATGCTGAATTTTGAAAGTATCTTCTTTATTGTAACACAATTAGAAGTTTAAGCTTCAGATAATTATGGTTTTGCATCAAACATTATTTATTAAATTGTTTTTCTAGATTCACTATTAATGACAGAACCCTTGGTCGAATAGTAACTATTGCCCAAACCTTCAACACCGAGCTTCAGCTTTGGCAGGTATGGTGACATCAATTCTTTTAGGTTTAAGTCAATATATTTAACAATCTTCTGGCACAAAACTTAATTTTTTGTCCTCTAAACGTAAAACTATTCCAGTGCTACTAGCACGAGTTTATGGATCTCTCCCAGCCAGAAATACCCCTGACCGTGTCTTTGTAAAAAGCCGCTTGCCCAATAGCAGCATTATTTACTTCACATCAATTCTTTTTCTCTTTTCCAGATGGAAAATTTCTTTGAAAAATATCCTAATGCTGGGGCAGGAGAAATGCCCAGGAGTCAGTCACTGGAGCAAGTGAAGAGCAACATTGAATGGCTAAAAGAAAACAAGGAGGAAATACAAACATGGCTGCAGGCACAGTAAGGCTTCAAAGTCTTACTTTGTGAAAAACATCAGGCACTCAAATCTTCAAAGATGTTTAGCAATGTGGATTTCTCAGCTAGGTACCTTAGAGGACTAAGACATAATATTTTTTTCTACAGACACTCAGGAGACCACTGCCAGAGCAATGTTTGTGTAACTGCTTAGCAGGAATAGCTTTATATGTTGACAGCTGAATTTGCCTGAACAAACAGGACAAAGGTTTAAAGTCACTCAAAGCAGAAGGGATGGCAGAACTGGAGTCCTTGCTGATCACTCTAGTCTCACTCCTTATGCATACCACTCTGCAAAGCTACTTCTTGTTTTGCATGGAAGTACATCTAGTACACTCAGGGATTCCTTTCCAAGTGCACCTCATAGGAGCCTTCTCCTGAAGGAAAGGGAATTAAAACAGTAGTTTTGACATTGTCTGAAAATCATGCCCTATGTTTATAGCTGTAAGAATTCTTCGACTGGGATTTAGGCTTGCTTTCTGATACTACAGAAAAGCCAGTTAAGCTTTCCTCTCTATTCATTTTTGAAGTTTAACTACCAGTACAGAAGGGATCAATATTATCAACTTCTTTTTCAATGTTATTAGTTGGGATTCTGTAGCTTAGGGTAGGGGTTGTCTTGATCACTTCTGTCTTATTTCTAAACCTTAAAAAAAAAAACAAAAAAACTTGTGGCAGCCAATACTGCAAACAAGACATGCTTTACTTACTGTTTCTTTTCTTACAGAAAAATAAAATTTAAGAATCTACATGAAATCTCAGTCTCTTTCTAATGAAGTGATGAAACTTCCTGGGTTATAGAAAAACAGCTGTTTCATAGCTCAGTTGTACTGTACATAATAGCTTCAGTGACTTGTGAGGGGGGAGAAATCCATTAACTCCTCTGAGAAAACACTGAAAAAATGGCAAATGCACCCAGAGGGATCAGATGACTCCCACTGCTGCAGGGAGTCTATTGCAGGAATACTGAGAGCAAAGAAAGAACTCTCAGTCCCAAGTCCCTCTGCCCTTATGATGCTAGAGAAAGCATCAGGGGTACTCTGCCTGTCTCTCCAAAGCTGGAAGCTGGGGGCCTTGGAGTTCCCAGATTTCCATGTGTTGTGTCCTGACACCGGACAAGCAGCAAATGTGAGCACCTCCTTGCCTTCTTCCTGGTCTCCTGAGCAGAGACCACAACCAGCTAGAGCCAATGTCTGTCCAGATGTCCTGGGAGCAGGATCACAGAGCACCTCATAGTAGGTAGCCTTTGGAGATGTCATGCACAGCTGTCAGGAAACACTGCAGTTAGATCAGAGGACAGAAGCATGGAAAAGCACTTCACTTACCTTCATCCTGCAATGCTATTCAAAGGGAAGAGGAGATGACTGTAAGGAAATTTCAATACAGGCTACGTGCTTTCCTCTGGGCCTTGGTACAGCGCAGAGGACTCCAGAACAACTTATATAGTCCCAGATGGAAACACTTTACACCAGTTCCACACTTCATTCAAGGCTGGTACTGTTTTGGGCCTCTCTCTAGACACCCAAATAGCTGTGACAAGCCCAGACAAATCTGGTGACAAAGTCAGTTGCCCTGATGTGCCAGTTTTGGCTGGGATAGAGTTAATTTTCTTTGCAGTAGCTAGTGTGAGCTATGTTTTCCATTTGTACTGGAAACAGTATTGATAAAACAAGGATGTTTTCATTACTGCTGAGCAGAGCTTACAGTGTCAGGCCTTTTCTGCCTCTCACACCACCCCACCAACAAGGAGACTGGGTATGCATAAACTGGGAGGGGACAGAGCTGAGACAGCTGATCTCATCTCACCCATGGGATATTCCATACCATAGTGCATCATGTTCAGCCTACAGAGATGGAGGGGAGAAGAAAGGGAGGGACATTCAGAGTGGTGCTGTTTGTGTTCCCAAGTAACCATTATGTGTGATGGAGTTCTGCTTTCATAGGGATGGCTGAACACCTGCCAGCTCATGGGAAGTGGTGAAGGAATTCCTTGTTTTGCTTTACTTGCATCCACAGCTTTTGCTTTAATTATTAAACTACCTTTATCTCAACCCATGAGTTTTCTTGTTTTCACATGCTCAATTCTCTCCCCCATCCCAACAAGAAGGAGTGAGTGAGAGGCTGCGTGAGGCTGAGATATCAGCTGGGGTTAAAACATAAGACCTGTCAAAGGAAAATTTCAGTCACTTGCCTCCTGCTATCAAAACATGGCAGAATTTTGACTAACAGTGGTTACAACTTGCTAGAGACACCAGTTGCTCTTCAAAGTGAGGAGGTGGCAAACAGCCAGGCAATTCCTTCCAGTTTTTCTTGTTGCTCAGATTCATACACAGAGAACAGTGAAAGTGAAGCAGCTGCCCATACCCAAAACTACCAGCAGCAGACAGGGAGCAGATTGTCCTTGGGTAGCTGCTAGCTCAGTACAACATATGACAACTCACCTTCACTATTTTGCGCTTTTGATGAATGGAAGGAATGGAAGCCAAACAACAACTCTTTTAGTTTCAAGGTCACAAACACATTTGGTAGCATCACACAGTAATGCCATCAGCACTCTGTATCACTTTGACTATCTACAGTACAAACATCTCTGAAAATTTTCTGTGTACAGTATGTTTTGATTGAAAGTTTTTAATTTCAGCTGGCCATGATGTGCAACATTGCAAAACCAATAGGAAGATATCCAAGCACACAGCTTCGTCGTTTTCCCTTTCAGAGAGAATTTAATGATGTTTTGGTGAAAAGAACTGATTTTATTAGTCATAAATTTCTGCCACAAGTTGCTGTAGAAAGAGAAGTATGACTATTATGGGAATGGTACAAGATTAAGAAATTACTTTAAGATATTTTATCGCTTGTTACATATAGCCCCTATGTTAAAGTCAGTAAGCCAGGAGTTTCTCTGAATCCTTCAGAGAGAGATCAGAGTGCAGGGATTGAATTAAAGCCTTTGGATGGAATGAGTGAGTGAGTAGATGGAATGAGTAAGTGAGCAGATGGAGTAAGTAAGTAAGTAAAGGAATAAATTTTAAGCGCTTTTAATAAGTAAAAGGTCTTAGGTGCCAGAGAAGTAGTACATGTTCTAGTGAAGGTTGAAAACATACTAGTGTTTCCTTCGAGGCTCCAAGAACCTAGCTTCAGACATAATAGAGTTATAGTTAAGAATATTGCTTACATTTTTCAGTTAGAACAAGATAGGCCATGTGCGTAGTCTATACGTAGCCTGGCGTGCTAAGAAACTAGAACTCTAATAGGTTAAGAAGTAGTGGTCTGAGTTTGTGTCTTAGCTAGTTGGAAAGTTTCTATAAAAGAACATGCATTAGGGAGAGCTGGGGCTCTATGCCATGTGCATTTTGTCACCTGCATTTTGCCACTGCTTCATGCCATTGTTTTTATGCCATTGCTTTGCCATTGCTTTGCATTGTTTTTGCCTTTGAGACTGATGTGCTTCTGTAATAAATAACTTTATAGCAACTATTAACTTGCTTGGCTTTTTAAAGAAGAACATAACCTGACAGTGTGAGTGCCTGAGAGAGCACCCAGAGGTTGCTAAAACCTCACACCCCTACTACAACCAAGTGGGACCAGGCTGGCCAACTTTGTCAGCTACAATAGTAGGTTTTCATCAAGGAAAATAGAGAAAGTAATAAAGATTTTCTACAATGCTGGAAAGCTACAGTGAAAGCAGCCTTCATCCAAATCACACACAATACCATTATTTCAGACAAGACACATACTGGTAAGCACTGTGTATCACTATAGTAGAAAGAATAAAAAAGGTCAGAGAGAGAGAACAGAAACATATCACTGACACACAGAGAGAAAGAAGCCAAGGACAAGCCTGAACAACTACCAAGTTCATGGTCCTGGGTGAATGGGGGAGAGAAGGAGATTTAAAGAGTGAACCAAGCAATTGCCACCTGTCATTTGATTCTCATTCTGTTCAGGAAGTTGTGACCACTTGCAGCTTTTGTGTCTGAGCCACACTGGACCAGAATGAGTTCTGACTAGGGCTTGGATACTTTTGATGTTAGAGAAAGGTTAGCTGGATTTCTACACTGATCTTAAGTGGGTAGAGGAACATGGAAGAAAGTCCAATAGCCCCAGAAGGCAGCTGTTTTTATGATAGGGTAAAGGTTCTGTCAATTTTAAATAATGTTCTCTAGATTATGCAGTGCTCTTGCTACCTTTAAAAGGCTCATGGAGAATGTACTGAATGTCATGAGACTCTTTCAGACTGTTTGTCTGAGATGGATAACAAATCTGGTACATGCTAAATCCTTCAGTCAGAAACTATTGCATTTATAAATGGTCTGTGATAAGCTTAAGAATGCCAATTTGAAACTGATTCCAAAGAAATGTGAACTGTTTTAAAAAGAGATAATTTTCCCTTGGTCATTCGATCAGCGAGGAAGGAATTTCTACTGATAAAGCTGAGTGAGGGAGTGCAGAACCAGCTGGCCCCTTAGATCCGCACAGCTTTTTGAGACTCTGCTGTTCCTATTGTACCACACCAAAAGCTATTGCAGGCAGTGAGGCAAAGAAATGTCTTGAGTAATCGAAGTGCAATGTGGTGGAGTTAAAGAGGGGCCACTTAGAACTTTTGCAGTGTTGCCTTACACCAGCTCTGCAAATCCGTCTCATATCAGCTACAGCTGTGCGTCCTATAGAGTCTGAGCCCATCAGCCCCAGGAGGCTGTAAGCTTGATAGGAGCATGAAAATGCTTTATCTTGATAATTCAGGTAATGAAACAACTGAAGACATTGTGTTACTTCACAGAGCAAAAAAATTAATAGCACAAATGGGAACACCAAGGTGTCTACATCTCCCCGACTGAGCCAGTTTCTAAATCAGCAGTTAAGATCACTATGAGTACGCAGACATTAAAAAAAGATCCCCACCATAAACATATGGTATGTCTGTTGAAATCGAATGTGACTGGGAAGTATCCCTCCAGTCTTCCCACAATAACCAGTACCAGTTCTTGGCATTTTGTGTGATGGCATCTTCCAGCAGCTTTTGGGACTCAAGGTGAGAGGGCAAAAGCTAGCCTGTGCTGGGCACAGGAATGCCTAGATAAACAGGGTCTGAAGGATAGGAACTTACCCTGTTGCTAGCAACGACAATACCATACTGCCAGATTAAAACTTTGTCTTGTGTTATATGTATCCGGTTATGAAAATTAGTCAAACAAGGTTGAGTGTGCTTTCCCAAGTGTTTACATGGAATCCAATATTCCATTAGAAGCCAGTTGTCCTGGAGGTATTTCCACTTTGCATCCACATCTACAGCAGTTGAATGTATGCCCATATGTGGAAAACTGGTACAGAAAGATATAGGTATATGAGACTAAGGAAATATTCTCTAGCTCACAGGCACTACAGTGGTTCACAAGGCTGCACAGATACCTGAATTTTTCCAAGATGTTCTTTGGGGAAAAAAAAACAAAAAACAGATCTACAAATATATTAATAAAACATTTGAAATATATATGGTTCAGGTAAGTCTGAGAGTTTCTGGCTTCCCAGTGTACATTCTAAAAAGTCACGATGGAAGAGCAAGTCAAATCCTGAAAAATATGACCACAATATAGTGTGAAAGAAAATGACACAACTTCTGTTGCTGCAGAAATGTCTGTTGTGCTTGTAACAACATCTAAAATCTAAAAAATACCATTAGTAAATAGCACTCACTAGTTTTTTTCAGTAATTTATCACTTGCAGAAAAAACCTTTCCAGATCAACCCTCTCTTCGTCACAAATTGATACCCAGAACTGCTACCAAGCTGGCATCTGCTTGCTGATGGCTTAATGATGCTGAAACAATATGCATGGATGGTCTCAAGAACCAGGCAGCCAGGGAAAGGAAGGTCTCCAGGCATGAGAGAGGACTGGAGCCTAACTCTTCAAAAGGAAGGCTGGAGGTACATGGTCATTATTTTAGTAAAAAGCAAAAGTTAATTTGAAATAGGTGTTGCAGTTATAAATGTATCCACCACACAACCTTACCCAGCTTAAACCATCAAGGTTCATTTTCCTTTGGAGATGGATGAGATGACCAAGTGACTTCTAAATATCCTTTGCAATATTTTCTTTAATTGTTTGCATTGAATGAGGGACTGGTCACTGATATGATTTCTTCCAAGGAGTGCAAGGCCAGACATGGGTGATGAGGTTCTGCTATTCCAGAGTTCCCATTCTGTTTTGCCTACTGTCAAATGTATTTCTACATTACAAGTCAGCAAGGAAGCCTGTCCAACCAGGAACTGCAAACCCCTGAGCTACAGAGCTCATATCTGTAGCAGCTCTGCAACTTAGGGCTGGGTTTTGTCTTTCTCAAAGAGGGATCCTGAAACCAAAAAACTGCAGGATGCACTCTGGAGAGCTGCTAACACAGCTATTAGCCAGAGCAAAAGTTGAGGAATCTCATGCCAAAAAAGGCGTTAAGCTGTAGGTCAAGTTCTCATAAGCCAAAGGTGTTACTGTGGCAGCCTAAGAGAAATATTTTCCAGGTGTCTGGTGGGCAGCCAAAGATGGATTGGATTCATTTATTTTAGCAAATAGTCACTTTCAGCAAACTGAAATTATGGCCCACCCAGGTTCCTTAAGCAAATTCAGCTGGAGAAAACACTACAGACCTGAAGTTACATAAACTCTGATGAAAAGTCATCATCCCCGCTTTTTTCTTGGGCTGGAGCACGTGCAAAGAAAGCAAACAGATCAAGGCTCAGTTCTGCCTCCTCCAAAGAAATGCACATGAACTCTTCCACACAACTCTACTGGGCCTGGCCTTTCAAATTTTCCCATGGTACTTAAATAATAGCCAGAATCAAAAGTAATTAGTTACTTCCTAGTGTGTTGCTTCACATGAGCATCTGAGAACACAGGATTGCCAGACATTTTTATTAGTATTTTATTATGGAGTATTTTTATCATTACTTTAAGTAAAGATGGATACCTTCAACAGAGGCTGCTAATAAGCTCAGATCTGTATCAGTAGGACCTGAGTAATTAGAAATGTAGAGGAGCACCGTCTCATAGTACAGTGATTTGAATAATAGCCTGAAAGGGCAGACGTGGTTTAAAATTTTCTCCAGCAGAAACAATAATTCATGAAGTCTTCCACTTCCTGCACAAGATCTCAAACCACTGCATGTAAGAGGCACTCCTCTGCTCCAGTGCTCTTGTAAATGCAGCCCTTATTTTACCTACCACCCCAAGGACTCCAAAATGTTCAGTCCTGTGCAAGGGAATATTTCTGTCAGGCAAGATAAGACTTCAGCTTTCCATTTCGTCAGCAGAAAACAAAGCTTCCTTCAAGCTGCATAGACACACGCCCCTTCTCCCTAGTTCAGGAGAAAAACAAACAAAAATGTGCTCCTCCCCCAAATGCCCCAAAATAATATGACTGTTAGCTTCACAAACAAGTTGTTCACTTCCCTGGCCCAACTGCAACAGAGGAAAGACAAGCACCAGGCATGAAAGACAACCAGTGCAAACTAGGAGGTGAACCAGAGCAAACTACCCCCTCCGGTATCGCCTCAGCCACAAAACAGAAGCACACAATTGAGCAATTTGAAAAGGGCTGATACAAGCCGGAGCTGGTTTTAATGAACATCAAGTCAGTCACCAAGTATTACAAAAAAGAACTGCCAGCAGCAGAGCCAACAACACATAATTAACATTGAAATGCCACGACCAAGGGCAAGGTCAACTGTGGCTGAAATCAGATTGTAGGAGGGGGAAATCAGCTATAACACCAAAGGGCACATCTTAGCTGGCACTAGCGTGGCCCAGTCAGAAAGCCGGAGCTAGGCCAAAGGATGGTATTCATGCAAGTAAGGTGCTACACTAACACACCAATACAGCGCTTTCTGTGCTGCACCCCCAACAGACCCCTCCTCACGTCCCCTACTCATGGCTGCAGATGCACAGCTAGGAGAAAATTGAGCAGAGCAAGGAAGCTTTGGCTGTCTTTGCATTTTGAATGAATGGAGAACAACTCATCTGGCCAAAACTGCTCATTCCGCTCTAATGGATGGGTGGGTTTACTAAGGAAAAAGACATTTTGGAGTGCATTCTGGGCTGCTGAGGTGAACATGGAAACAGCGTGCAGGACAGGGAAACAGAGAAGCAGTTAAGTTACCAAAGCAAGTTGACAGCCATGCCCTGGTGACATACACAGAGCTTGTGTTTTGTTTATTTAAACACTCTCGGCTTAGGGGCTAACTGTTCTGCAGAAAATATTTAAGAGTTCTTTGCAAAATATTGAAGGTATTTTTATTCTTTAGTTGGGACTCCTTGCATGGGAGATTAATGCAATCTGTCCAAGACAAATCAGATGGGGAAGATCAGGGACAAGAAAAAAAGGAAGCATCAGAAAATATATTTATGAAGTATCACTAAGTTTTTACTATGGGAAATATATTATCCCAAAAACATATGTTAAAGCAAAACATAAATTTCCAACTATAATTTTAGGAGTTATTGCTCAAATATTTATTAAAATGCAGTACAAAAATTTTGATCTATTTGCTGTGTTCACTAGAAAAACGATGAGTGTTGGTCGTCTGGGAAATATGGTTTGTCCTTGCATTGGATTGTAATAGTAAGAATGACTTTATGGTTAAACAAAGCTTTAGCAATGGAAATAAATAGGATAATCATGAAGATGCATCATGGTGATGAACTTCTTTTCCTCTTGTTAAAGAAAGAAATGGGAGATATGGCAGATAGAGGATGTGTAGTGAGTTTTTTTGCTATTTTTATTTCTTCACGGTGTATTAAGAGCAGCCTCTAGTGACAGTTGGTAGCCATTACATTTAATTATACTGGCTTTAACACAGTGCAGAAACAGAAACACCTCCTTAACTATTTATAATACATCTTCAAAAAATTTAAAAAAAAAACCCAGCCCCAACCTGGTCTTAGAGACCAGTCACTAGGCACACAGGGCTTCTAAGTAACATTGCGTAAAACTACTTAACCTAGAAGAAATGGTAATCATAAAGGCTAAAATTTATAGGTATAAAAATATAACAAGCAAGCCATATAATAAGCTTCTATGTCACTTTTTAAGGTTACATTTAACCATTTTAATTATAAAATAGCCTGGGTTGGAAGGGGCCTTAAAATCATCTAGTTCAATCCACTTGCTGCAGGCAGAGACAGCTTCCACTAGACCAGGTTGTTCAAAGGCCCTTGAACACTTGCAGGGATGGGACACTCACAGCTTCTCTGCGCAGCCTATGTCTCACCACCCTTGCAATAAAGAACTTCTTCCTAACATCCAATTTAAATCTACCCTCCTTCTGCTTAAAGCCATTCCTCCTTGTCCTATCCCTACATGCCCTTGTATTATGTTCCTCTCCATCTCTCTTGTAGGGTCTGCCTCCCCAGAGCCTTCTCTTCTCCAGGCTGAACAACCCCAACTCTTTCAATCTGTCTTTACAGGAGAGGTGCTCCTCTTTGCTGACATCTTTGTGACCCTACACCACCTTTGGTCCAACAGGTCCACACCCTTCATATTCAGGGGGCCCCAGAGCTGAACACAGTGTTCCTGGTGTTCCTGGTAGGGTCTCATGAGAGCAGAGTAGAAGGGGAGAATCCCCTCCCTCATCCTGCTCACCACACTGCTTTGGATGCAGCCCAGGACACAGTTTGGCTTTCTGGGCTGCAAACACACATTCCTTGGTCGTGTTTAGCTTCTCATCCACCAACATCCCCAAGTCCTTCTCCTCAGGGCTGCTCTCAATCCGTTCTCTGTTCAGCCTGTGTTTGTGCTTGGGATTGCCCTGACCCAGGTGCAAGACCTTGGCACTTGTCTTTGCTGAACTTCATGATATTCACACAAGACCACCTCTCAAGCCTGTCAAAGTCCCACTGCATGGCATCCCTTCCCTCCAGTGTGTTGAACACACCACACAGCTTAGTGTTATTGGCAAACTGCCTGAGAATGCACTCAATCCCACTGTCCATGTTGCCAACAAAGGTGTTAAACAGTGCTGGTCCCTATACCAACCTCAGAGAAACACCACTCATCATTAGAAATTGCTGAAAATGCAAGTCATGTTTCAAAAAGCAGTGGGCACTGCCATGATGAATCAAAAGGCCAAACACTCAGAAGATGAGACAGTCACAAGGAGCTTGACTACACATCTGTATACAGAAGAATATTATACATATTCTGGCATGATGGCTATTTTACCTCAAGCAGTTGTTTGCAACGTGAAAAGCTTCCTAGCAAAACCAGGTATATGTAATTTGCAGCAATCATAAATGGCTGTAAACTCCGTAACATCATTCTGAGCTAGGTATTTTTTAGCTTTTTTTACTGACAGCCACTGAGACATTAAGAAGATATTTCACCCTCTTGCAAACTTGTCTTTATTTTTGGACATACACACACACACACACACACTTGTGCTTTGAGGGACTGTGGAAACAAGCACCTGTGATTGTTTGGGGTTCCTATGCTCAGCAAAACGCTGAGGGGTCATGGCAGGACCCAAACAAGCTCTGGTTGCCTGAGGTGTGGCTGGGAACGGCAAAGCCAGGCAGTGTCCCCTCACAGTTCTGCCAGCAGCCCACAACAACGCCCTTAGCATTTCCAAAAGAGGCTTGTGTTTGTTTTTTAATCCATTGCTTTGGGGAGTCATAGGTTCTTTTATTCCTTGCTGAAAAGAAGTTTGGAAATATTTGTTTAAGAAGCCTGAGCACCTGCCTTTGAGTCATTTCTTCATTTACAGAAGGAGGACTCACCTACCACTGCCTGTGGCAGCTGCTGTCCTGCAGACATGGCTCTGCCCCGAGCTCTGGAGAATTGCTCTGGCCAGTCAAGCTTTGCTTATAGAAAATGAACCCAGGTTCACAGTCATGATTTATCATGACACAGTCACAGTCATGATACAGTTCACAAATCTGTAGCCTTAGCATTTAAGCAGCATTTTTGCAGCATTACAAAGGGAGGCTGGAGAGCCAGGGAGAGTTCAGGAATGTTGTCCCAGGCAGGACAGCAGCAAGGCATCAGGCACCTGTCCTCTCAGCACCACAAGGCAGCATCTGGCACAAGCAGTGCAGCCCCTCTCCTTCAGCCAAGCAGGCAGGCAGGCTGGAAGGCGAACCTGCCAGAGGGATGGGTTCCCTCTCATGGCTGCCTTCCCATGGGCTATGAAGAACAAAACCTTACACCCAGTGGTGGGGCAGTGCTTGCCCTGGTGGGCACAAGGGTTTGACCATCAGGTCCCAGTACTCAGGCATGGCTGCTGCCTCCCCTCACACCTACCTCCTGTGCTGGGGTGGCCTTATTCTTAAATAGTCTGAGGGGGCTGAGGCCTCTTCCAGACTCTCATCTCACACCAGTTGAGCTGCTGGTTCACTGTTTTGAAGTATGAAGCCTCTCCTGAGAGTGCAGGAGGGGCCCTGACACTGGGCCCTGGGCCACAGCTGAGTGCGGTTCTGTAGCCTGGCATCCTCGGCAGCTGCACCCCTCCAGACCTGGGGTGGCTCTGGCTTCATCTCCCGTCCCTGGCTCTCCTAAGGTCTCCATCGTGAAGGAGATAGATCTCTCTTATGGGTCCAGGAGCCTACCGAGCATTTGTGTCTCTACGTAGCAGGCAGGGCCATGGCAGGGAGAAGGAAAAGCCCTGCCAGCATCCTGTGCGGTCTGCAGTGCACAGTCCCTGCACGAGGCTGGGCAGCACCCAAACCTTTATCAGACTGAGCGCCCCACACTGCCGGCGCACCCAGGAGGGCAGGGGTGGGTGGCCGGCTGCTCTCCTTGCAGCCACTCATCGGATGCTAATCCAATCACCCCTCTAATGAAATCAGGCTGTGCCGCTAATGAAATCACCCTGCAGCAGCCAGCAGGGCTTTACAGTGCTGCTGCTCTCAGCATCGGGTCGGCCATGCTGGCGGGCACCCTCTGCCCAGCGCTGCTCAGGCAGTGCGGGCTCCAGGCCTTCGCCACAACAGGCCCTGTCCTGCCAGAAGGCACAAGGGAGCAGAGAGCAGGATGGCTCTGAACAAGACACCAGTTTCTGGATTTACTTCTGTGTGAGCATGGATTTGCTCGGGGAGCTGCTGTCCACCTGTCCTGGGAGGGGACACCACCTCTGCGGAGCCCTCCTCAGGTGCCACATGCCTCCCCAGACCTTGTGGCATGGATGCTCAGGGAGGTAGCTGATGTCTGCAGCACTCATGGCCACTGCACAGCCACTTCAGGATAATGCTGCTGATGAATGTCTCCCACAGATTAGCAGACAAGCATCCCAGCACGCTGGCCCTGGCCTCTTTGGGATTTATTCCCAAATGTTTCCTGAGTATTTATCAAGATGGGAAAGGGCAACCTTTTCCTTATGGAATGCTTTACTTCTGATACTATCATGCCAACAGACTAGAAAGAGATAAAAAAAATGCTAATTCTATTTCCTTTAAATTTTTTTTTCCTCAGGAGACTTTTGAAGTTGCCACAAAATATGCCATATTAATGTTTCTTTTTTACACTAAAAGCTGGTGAACACAGGGGACCAAATTGAAGCATCCAGATCATGTTTGCAGCGAGGTCTACCTTAAATTGGATGGGGTTTTTTTTTCAAGCAACTTGGAACTGAAAAAATTAAAGAGATAGTGATAACAGTATTGTTTGTATGAAACTTATTCACAGCAAAGGCTTTAGCATTTAATTGGTGTGTTGTTTAAGAGATTTTAATGGTGTAGGAGTCATAGGCCTTTGTAAATAATACTGTCTTAAATGCAGAAGGCCTTATCGTGCATTCATTGCTCAGGCAAGTCTCATCTTGAGATCATCTGGAGTTTTGTGTAAGAAGCACAGAATCAAGTCCATAATGACCCAGCTGCTTAATCGAGTGGTACAGAGAAACACATTCAAGAGTTTTCAGGCACATCTGCTAGACATCAGTACTGCCGTGATCTCACTAGAGGGAGCAATTTATTTTGAAATATTAGTCAATATTAGCTCAGCGCTTAGCTGGGCCACCAGTGGGTCAAAATTAAGAAGACTTTTCTCAAGCAAATACACATTTTAAGATACAAAGACAAACAAGGGGAATCAAGAAATGGAAAGACAGTGATAGTTTAAAATCCCAGCTTCTGAAACAATGAGTTGTATACAGAAAAAGGATTTTGTGTGACATATGGAGATGATTTTTATAATGTTTTTCCTGCTGAAAAATCTACAG
Organism: Rhabdornis inornatus; assembly: GCA_013397075.1. Classification (NCBI taxonomy): domain Eukaryota; kingdom Metazoa; phylum Chordata; class Aves; order Passeriformes; family Rhabdornithidae; genus Rhabdornis; species Rhabdornis inornatus. The sequence goes on from VWZS01007823.1 coordinate 482,586, forward strand.
TAGGGGTTCTGTTCCTGTTTCCAGTAGAAATTCCTGTTTTCAGGAATTACAAATCATGTGGCCCTTGATGTGAGATTTTAAAACATGGATAAGCTATTACCTTTTTTTATCATAGGCTGTAAAAGGAAATAAATTCCCAAATGCATCAAGATTCTGAGAAGCATTGCTAGCACTCAGACTCTGTCAACATTTCCATCTAAAACTATTATTTAATGTAGAATCATAAACACCTTTCTGTAAACATTTATTTAGTGCCTGACAAGATCTCCCCTCCAAAGGGGTGGGGGATGGTGTTGTTCCAAAAAAACAGGGATTTAAAACATTTTTAATGATATCTTTAAAGGCTGTGTTCTAAATCTGTCACATTTCAATACTGTCCTTATTCAAATTCTATATTGGGGTAAGTTTGTTCTGGATTCATACAGTGCCTGGCACAGTAAGGTTCTCAGAGACCTAAGGCACTGCAGCAAAAGCAAATAATACGGACTTAATACTGACTGTGTTTATGCAGTCTGACCCTGAGCACTGCTTAGCTTCTGGGTCCTGCTGTCTGGCTCAGCTACGTTTTGACTCTGTTGGGGTGAAATGTGGGACTGTGATCCCTCTGCTTTGCCCCCTGCCCAGTCTGGAAGGAGGAAAGGAGGTCTGTGGACTAGCAGGGAGCCAGAGCAATGTCCCTGAGGTGTAGTAGCATGGAGCCCTGCTGTCCCACAGGCAAGGCACAGCCACCAGGATTTAATCCCTCCTCACAAAGCCCAAATGATCAGCTTGTGCATCTGTGTGAGCAGAAGCTGGGTCTTTGTTTCATGTGCTCAACAGTCTCTGTATGCAAGATCACTGAGTCTGTTTGCTCTGGTGGATTTTGGATACAGCCTTTAAAAACCTGAAGCTTGCCATCTGGTCCACTAAAGAGGAGCCTTCTTTCTACAAAGCACCAACTGTGTGATACAATTTGCAGGATGAGAGCTGAAAAGTTGTGTGTTAGTAAGTGAAATAACATCACTGCCACCTCCCAAATATATTAGACCAAAACTATTGTTATGAGCAGAAATTACAAGCATCACAGTTAGCTGGAGATGGTGCCTTATTGAAACAAAAATCAGTTGTTATTTTCCAGATCTGACACACACACAAAGGATGGCTTACGCCCGTACCCTCACTGCATTTCGGGTGGCTGGGTGGAGATATATGCTTCACACTCCCCCAGGCTCCGGCTGCGTGCTGGTGCAGAGAGCACAGTGGTATGTTTAAGGAAGCCATGCTGGCAATACAGCAGGATCCGCCTGGATCTAGGTGCCATTTATCACAGAGTAGGAAGCTGACCCCAAGGAAGGGAACAAGAAAAGGAGGGCTGTGCAATTTTCATCTCTATCACAACCTGCAATAAAAGCCTCGCTTTAACTGCTGCTGACATTTTACTGTTGAGAAAATCAAATCTCAATTTTCAGTGGAAAAATTAAGAAGAATGGTAAGTTCAAGTGAGTGCAGATGTAAGGCTATCTTCAAACATGATTGAATAGTGGAAGAAAATAAGTTTCTATAGTTTTAATCTCTACTAATCCACAAGGCTGGGGTTTACTAGCTGCAGACTGAAATTTTCTGATACTGCTTTATATAAAAATATCCAGTCCAGGTTTATTCTACTTGCTTTAGTCTAGAGGTGAATAGAGATTTAGTAGATGTGCTGTCAGGCAAGGAGGAACCAAAATCTGACAGACCTACAGAATATGACTAACAACCAGTTCATACAGAAAGTATTTTGTTAACATTGATGTAACTCCTTTGCTGAGACAGCAGGCAAAAATCTGCTTGGTTCTTTCAGCACAGCAGTGAAGCACAAATCTAACCTTAACTATGTGAATATCACTGATCTTTTATAGGTATAACAAGTGTTAGAAATTTCAAAATATTTGCGGATTCATTTAATTGCTGAGGGATCTCCCACTGCTTCAGAAAATTTCCAGAAAGAAAATTCTGAATACTTATAGGCATTTCTGGTGGCACCTGCTAATGTGTGTGTATATATACATATATATATACATACATGTTTGTTTGTTTGTTTTCTTATAATTCTCACAGCACCTATTTTTATTGCATTGGATCAGATAGTACTGATGTAATTGAATGTTAAGTAGTACATAGGAGACCATGTAACATCTAAAAATTCCTTTAGCATCTTAGCTCAACTGAGGCAGCAGCAGTAGCCTGGATTCTGGAATGCTTGATTTCTATTGAAAATCTTGAGTGGCTTAAAACCCAATCTAAACAAGTATGTATATAAAGTGCACTAAAGGGTACATATTCCTTTAATATTTAATAAATCCATAATATTTAGTTGTCTGTTTCATAAGAAACTTCTTTATGGATCAAGACTCCTTTGGACTTGCAGCAGGACCAAGTTAGCTCTTAACAAATTTATTATTTTATTTGTTTCCCATTAAAATGTGTGGCCAGATTAATGGAGATTGAGATTCTTAGCATTACAGGCATTTTAGGAAAACTTCAGAGGGCTCTGTATTGCTATTATTTTTAAATGTTTGGTATTACATGTAAAGCCAAGCATGTTATGTGTAAAAGAATAAATGAATAGAGATGTTGCATTTTTTTTTTTGCAGTCCTCAAGCATGAATTTCTTCCTTTCCCACATTTGCTTGGAGGAAGGGGGATTAAGCCTCTGCATCCACCAAACTACACGTAGTTCACATGAGCAGATTGCTATACAAAATCCACAAAGGCATCCAGTAATCAATTCTTTGGAGTAAAGTGGGTTCATCTATTTTTGCTACAAGGAAAAGTTGTTCCTTGCAAAAAGCCCTTTGCCCTTTGCCATGTGAATTAGCAGTACACTGCTGTTAGTCTAAGTGGATTAAAAAACGGTAAAGACTCCTGGTCCATGAAAACCTGCTCTATAGCTAGATTTTGTACAAGTGTAACTGTGTCAGTTGTGTGAGAGACCTGGTGAGGGGGGAGCACAAGGGGGGGTCTTTTAACTTCATCTACAGCTCCTGGTATCAATGCACTTACAGTGGCAGGAAGGTGCTTGCAATTCATTCTTTTTTCTGGTGAAGAATAACAACATCGGTATGGGGTCTTTATGTTGGTATAATGGCAGTCACAATATGGGGCAGAGGGGAATGGCTGTGTTTGTGCTCTTATGCCTGAGTGGTGGAAGAGGCACAGCTCCTGTATGCAGACACAGCCGAAATAATACACTTCCCAAGGAAGACAACTGGGCCGTTCTGCAGTTATAAAGCACTGGGCTTAAGAATTTTGCTCGTGAGCATATCGAGGAGCTTGGCATGCTGACTAGATAAATGTTTAAAAATAAGTCTAGCGCCCATGCTGACAAGCTTATGCCTTTTTGAATATATTAATCTGAAGAAGAAAATGGATTTATCTGGAAGTTTGTTTCATTTGACTGAAGCTTTCATCAGGGATGTAACGCGTACTTGCCATTTTCTTTACTCACCTGAATATTTTTGGTATCTTGAAACAGGGAAGATAAAGAGAGTTGTATTCTATTAATCACCCTTCTCTTTGTTCTCAAGCTACCTCTGTTCCTTCTATCCCTCTTCCAATCATACCTCCCTTGCCAAATCTTTAGAAGAAAGATAATCACTGCTATATTCTTTCAGAGACTCTAGCACTTACTGGTACAACATGTAATTCTTGTGTCCAATTTGCGTTATTGTCATCTGACTGGGAGCCAGTAAAAAAAAATCACATTAAAATGAAAATTTGTAAGTAACAGATGTGAGCTTTTTTTTTCCCTGCAAAAAAATGTTTGGGTTTTAAAATGTTCAAAATTTTTAAGGAAAAAACCAATCTAATTCTGTTTGCTTAGTTTGATTTTTCATCTTTTTCTTTTGTTCTTTTCTCCATTTTCCTGAGGTTAGAGGGCAAATAAAATTTTCCCAGGTAAGACAAAAAAGGAAAAGTATTGTCTTCGGTTTTATCATGGTGAGGTAAGCACAGAGAGGGTAAAGTCAAGAATTTTCCACAAAACTGGGATACCAGAGAGGTTATATTGTGTTCTTCAGGTATTCACCATTACATGGTACAAATTCCACTGGCATTATTCACCAGTAACATGTCTAGCAATTATTTTCACTGGACAAAATAGGGTTTGAAGAAGGATTTTGAAGAAAGTTGTGTAGTTTGGTGTTACCTTAGGGCCAACACTTTTGATAGCCTCCTCTTCTGTATGAGTATCTGAGGAGCATTGATTACAAACATCCTCAAACTCCAGCTCCCCACAGCTCCATTCTCTAGCCATCATAACAATGAGTTGTAATCATCATGCATAGGTATAACAGTGCTTATGTATAGAGATATAAGCTACTAACAGCCAATGCTGACTCCTGACAGAGCCACTGTGTGCCCCAGGTCTCCATCCCTGGGCCTATTGCAGTTCCATGCCAGGCATGGGACGTATTGCACAGCAAGGTCCTGATGTGACATGGGCTAGGGACATCGCTGGGACACGAATGTGCACAGTATGAGTCTAAAGAGTTGTTCAGTCCTAAAACACATATGCACCGTCCTCAAGCTGAAGGCTGCACACCAGTACTGCTCTTTGGCCCCCTGTTCCTACCCGTGAGTAAACGTTCAGCTTGAGGCTTCTCAGAAAAGCCCTGTTTTCTTCTCCTGTGATAAGTAGAGAAAGATAGAGGCGGCCCACTTCCAGAGGGAAGAGAGAACAGGGTGGGCTGGAACTGGGTTCCTGTGTGCAAAATCCTGGGGATGGAATAATGTCATTCCCAGACCAACTCATAATGACAGTCCTGCTTCCTCTGCTGCCATCTCAGCCCTGAGCCCTTCCTGGGTGGAAACAGCAGCCTGGCTTTGCATGGCTGTGGCAGAGGTGATACAGGCAGTGGGGCGCACTCAGGTTGAGTTCTTCCCCCAGCATGTTCTTCACCACGGTGATGAAAAATCTCCTCTAACCAAAATCACTATTGTTGCCTTCATTATCCATGCTGATTGCCCACTACTTACAAACTGTGGAGTGGATATGACCCATCACATTAGTTCTTCCTAATGCCACAGTGCCCTTGTCTGTGGTGTCTCAGGCTGTCATGGTCTTGAGCTGTGAGTGTTCTGATTCAAACCTTGTTTAGTTCTCCACCATCTCCACAGAGAAAGTGCTCAGCCCTTCCTAAATTTCAGCCTGGCCTGGATAAATGGATTCTTTTGTTAAGTTCTGCTTCAAAAAAGTGGTGATTCCAGCCATCACTTGACCACAAACTCTCTTTAAGGTCTTCCAAGCTGGCCAAGGAAAAGCCTGCCCAGCCCAGTGGAGCCTGGGCTGGAGAGCTGGGGTTCAGAAGGGCAGCCTGCAGGTCTGTTTGACAGATGCCTGGGTGGTTCCAAGGAGTGAAGCAAGCAGCAGCCCTGTCTTGCCATCAGTGCAGGGAGCCGGCTGGGGTGTACTGCAGCAGCTTGGCTTTGTAACACATCAGTGCATGTTTCCTGCAGCAACCACAGTTTAATGCAAGCTGCGCACATCTAAACTTCAGATTATTTAGCTGCCCAGCTCTACGAAGTCTTTCTAGAGTACATCCAAACTAGAATTTCATAAATTTGGCTGATAGTATTTAGGAAAGGAAACGGGAAGTTCCTCACACCAGCATAACCTTTTCAGCAAATTAACATCCCTGCTCCTAAGCATATACAAGCCATTGCTTTGCAGCAGGATGAGAGTATTTTTCTCTCTTTGGAAAATGAGCCAAAGGATAGATTAATTTCATTATCCCTGGAAACACTGGATGAGCCATTTGTGTTGAATATTTAACTAAAAGATACATAAATTAGCAACCAAGGATAGACAACCATATGTTTTCCGTACGAAGGAAAGTATGGAAAAATTTTAAGTGCCTAAAATAGTCATTTACATGAGGCAGCTTTGCATTCTAATGGATGCAATATAGTGCTGTATTTCCCAATAGCAACAATTACTAATACAGGCATCTGTGTCACACCTTTTGCTAAAGCACTTCTTCAATAAACATATTTCACAAGTAGTGTGTTAAAAATTATCACACTTTTCTTAATGCATTAGCAGTGAATTTAAATATACTTCATAATGGGATCTTCCCCCAGGTGCTGAGATCCCGTTATCCAAAGAACCTCCTGTATGCTGTCTTCCTCTCTCCTGCACAGGCAAATTGAGCTGTCCCTATCCTGTTCCCATCTTTCCCTTGCAGCTATGGCTGCAAGAAACCAGCTGAGTTGCAGGCAAAAATATCAGTGTCTGCTCTGATGGCTTCAAGGTGACTAAGAGAATAAAGTCTGGTCTGGGTCTTCATGATGGACCAGCAACATCCTCCCCCTCAAGGATCTTCAAAGCAGCCACAAACAGCAATACCCTAGGAATGCAGCTTCCATGCAAGCACTTCTTTTTGGTGCAGTATCTACTCTACTGAACGTGGTCCTGTTCACTGCTCATTGGGGGAAAAAACCTTCTCCCAGAATATTCACAAGCAGATCCCTGGAAGTGCCAAAGGTCTGGATCTATTCTGAAAGAAGTAGAATCTTTCTGTGAATGAGAAATCATTGTTGCCTTTTGCATATAGATGCATTGAGGTGGGGAGCTTAAGCAACATACTCCAGGTTACAAAGCAACGAAGTGTTAGAACAGAAACAGACATCTGGCATCCTGACTCCTATTTGTCTTTAGTTTCTATTCTCTCTTTCACCGATGCTTTCAAATCTTTAGTTAACATTGCTGTAATGCATTTAGAAATGAATACAAATAAGTATTTTTTTCTAGAGGGCAATAAAGATGAGTTGATTTTGCACAGTTGTAAAATTCTGTTACGTATAAAGAATTCTTTATTTTATAATAGCTATTAGAATGTTTGTTTGTGGGATTTCTTGGGCTTGAAACTTCAGATGGAGCATTGCTTTGAGCTAATCATTTAGCAAAGGACAAAGATACTTTAGATTGCTGACTTGTCCTATAGTTAATGGTTCTCTCAGGCTTTTCTCTGTCAAATGTGGCAACTATGACATCAAATGTTATCTCTGTAAACACATGCCAACTCAAAATAGCACATGAGGGGGGGAGAAGGACAAAGAGTTCCTTATCCTATATTTTAGCCAAGATTATGGTCACCAGCATGTTCCTCTCAGCACAGAAAAAAAAATAGATTTCAGTTCACCTACACTTCACAAAATTTAATTTTCAAAAATAAATGACTGATGTAACAAACCATTTAACCTTCAAATTAGCTACATTAGGGGATCATGCTCTAAGTGGATGAAGTATGGAATTCTTAATTCTGGCATGTCAGAATTTGAGTTATATCACCTGCAGAGGGGCACTATAGGTGTGAGGATAGCTACAGCTATTAGAGACCTTTTTCTAAAGATTTCCCAAGGCAGTAGACTGGCACTTCAGACAACCAGACTGTTTTGTTGATCTGCCACTGATCTTCCATGTGACCTTGAGCAAGTCTTTTCACTTTCCTCTAGCTCTGTTTCTCCTCCTACAATTTGCCTTATCTATTTAAATGGCAGCCTTTCTGAGCAGGGAATTTCTCACCTTGTGCTAGCTAGCAGTGCTTAGCTGAATGTGAACCTGTCTTCCTTGGGATTATTGTATTGCAAAGCCAGCAAGTAACTGCCAATTAAAAGTACTGGTATAAAAAACTAATAAGCTATTTGTCCAGAGGGGATGTTAGTACAGTCAGAGAAACAGTGATCCTTCCTTCTCCACTACTTCACTTCTGCTGCTCTTCATATCTAGAAGCTGAAGCAACCAACGCTGCCACTTTACAGCAAAAGTTTTTGGAGGCAAGCCCCAAAACCATGAAGATGTGGGGTGTAGCAGTGTGCAGCAGAGCTGGCCAAGCTGTGGCTGCTGAGCTGCACTTGACTTAGGAACAAGTCAAATCCACTCCCGTGCTGGGTTTTATCAAGGAGGATGAGAGGTGCTCCTAATCCTGGCTGTGAGTGAAAGTGAGCTTGCAGAGCTGCCAAGGCTCTGGCTGCAGCGCTGGGCCTCAGCCACCTGTGCTGACAGCCCTGGGTTGGCAGTGTGTATTGTCCCAGGAGCTGAGTACCTCCAGTGATGGCTAGCTCCAAGGCTCACAGGCAACACAGCCATGCTGAGCCACACAGACCAAAGTCTGCAAAGCTCTGTCTCTTTAACCTGCACACATGGTGTGGAGCAGCAGAGGACAAATAACTGAGGTGGTTCACAGCCCAGCAAGACCTCTGTGCCTGAGGAGGAAATTTAGAGGCAGTTGAACGACATGACTGCTCAGCAGCAAAGAGCCACAGCCTGCCCTAGTTTTCCAGTGTGGATAATTGTCACTAGCACTGTCTCATAATGAAACACACCATGAATAAGAGCAGGTACAGAGTGCAGAAGCCTGCTTCAGAGTCCTAGGCTACAGTGCACCTCTCCAGAATTTGTAAGCAGGAGCCTCACATATCTTAATTTACATGTGTGACACCTGTTCCTGAATGTTGAAAAAAGTATAAAATAAAAAACACCCTAAATGGACTTTTCTTCATTTTTCATTACTTATTATCCCTAGACATCTCCAAGCAAGCAATCTGCACAGCCTGTGGAGTCACATCCCACTAGACTTTTGGTTAGGGTCTTTGACCTATAGACCAGTAGTACAGGGAAGCTCTGTCTTTCTCCAGAATCAATGACATTAAACCCTATTTGGAGTAGAGAGGTTTTCTGGGGCTGAACCATAATTTTTGGAGGGAAGGTATTTTTTGGTGGTGATATAGTATATATGCTATAGCCTATGTTGACTTTAGCAAAGCAGTTTATTATCCTAACTAGGAGTTGTTTGTAAATTTGTCCAGAAATATCTAATATATTTTACAAGCTAGGTATAAGTTGTCAGCTTGCAGCACATCCACGGTAGAGCAGTTTCCTCAGCATTCTTCCCATAAATTAGACAGATGTTCAGACTATCTAAGGCAGCAGTTCACTTCAGAGAACAGGATTTCTTAACACAGGTCTGAGGAGAAATGTGTCTGCCTAACTCTTCTGCACCATTTGGGAAGCTGAGGCTTTCTCCCAAAAGGCTTGTATGGCACACGCTCATCATCCTCACAGCATCCTTTTCCCAGCCAAGCAGACACTTTCCCTCTCCATCTGCAGGCTGGGGAGAGTAAGCATAGGGGAGCGAAGCCTGTGCCTTTCTCTTGCACACACGGCAAATCCTAGAACTTTCTGCCTGGAATCCCCCTGAGTCAGCAAACAGCTGGATTTGTATCCCAGTCAGGAGGCAGCTCTCAGAGGAACATCTTGCTCTAGTCTCTATCTTTCCTGCTGTTCCTTCACACATCTACTTCCTTAAAAAGAGCTTACTGGGGTGAGCAGGCAGGAAAATGGGCTCCAGGTCCTTTTGGCTGCTTAAAGAGGACCATCCTGTTGCACTGTCAAACAAAAGGTATATATTTCCTACAAAAAATATAATACTTAAATAAGGGAGACAATTAAATGTAGTTGCCTATTGCAATGCAGTTCCAACATCTTTAGGATGACTCAGAAGTTTATATGTGGAAGAATGCTGACTGCTCCTTGCCTTCTTTTCAGTTTTATCTTCGAGGCTGTTAGAGAAAGGGCTCTGCACAGAGAGGAGTGAGTGAAACATTTGGGTGTTTGAGGGAATTGTGTTAAATATTAATCAGGGATGTCAGTCTGCCCAGACTTCCAGATGACATCCTTGTTTTGCACATTGTCCCGAAAGGGGCTAGTGGCAATATTTTTAGAGGCTCATATTGCTTAGTGTGAATGACAGCAGTTGAGTGTCTTCTCTGACAATTTCCAAATAAGCGCAAGCCTAATGAGAAAGGAGAAGAACAAAGACCACTGCTGTGGGGCAACAGATTTGAGGGAAAAAATTGTGATTTTGTGGTCAGTCAAATATGGAATGTGCTGATGGTTTCATAAGATTTTCTAATGGAAAAATCATAAACTGCAAATAGTTAAATCAGAGTCTCTGTTTCTCAGCAAACATCTTAAATTACACATTAAAAATCTCTTAAATACTTTAGCTTAAGGGAGGCCCTGTCTAGCTCCAGATCCTTTGCCTTTTGGGAATTTTGCAGCAGACCACCCACTGGGAAAATGAAAAGTTGGCATCTCTACCACTGTGGCACTTTTTGTGGAGATGAGCTCCTAAAATGCTTTGTGCTTTTCCTTGGGAAGACCAAATGAAAAGTCTGACTTGGTCAACTTAATTTAACAAAGCAGAGAGGTGTACATCACTCATGGCATAGTACCTAAACTATTAGGTACTCTGTTTACATGTATTTGGACCAAATGTCCTGCTTCACCCCACTACTTACGTGTAATGAAATCAGCTCACACTTGTCTACAGTTTCACAGAGAGACATGCTATATGGTGTAGATGCCTTGTCTCAGATAATGAGATAGTTGTACTAATTATTATAAATCTGTCCCAGCCTATTACAGTCTTTCCTTAATTATATTGCAGGGAGGTGGCTGCTTCATTCTGAGTCAGTTTTTCCTGTAACTGTGCCTGTCTTTTTGATTGAAACCTTTCGTGGTTCCTTAGTGAAGGTAGCCAATTTCCAGTTTATAGGCAGACAAGCCACTTTGTCTCCAGACACTTTTATGAAGATTATGTTTTTCACCAGAATAAAAGATATGGAGTTGGAACATTAATCTCATGCATTAAAAAACGATAACAATAATGACAACAACAAAAAATAAAAGTAAAATTAATTACAAAAAAAAAAAAACACAAAAAATAAAGTGTGCGTTATGCATAGGAAATACCCATTTCTAAATAGAAATTAGGGAATTAATTTGTTGTCCATATGCTGAAATTCTCTTCCTTACCAAGTTAACTGAGCATTTCACAAACACCAATGAGCTTTTATCTTTACACCATATGGGAAACAATTGTCACTCTAGTTAGGCAATTGTTGCTCAAAGGGCAGCTGAAAAAGAATGTCTGCATGGCATATGAACTACACGGGACCTTCCGGGTGCCCATCTCCTTTGGCATACACCAAGAGCCTGATGAGAACATACTGTAATTCCCTCTAAGCTTCCTTGCATGCCTGGTTTCCTTCCTGTAGTTGAATCCATAAGCTCATTCAACATGTTTTTGACTGCTTAAAGCATTACACCAGTCAAGATGACCAGGATATGCACTTGGATCTGAGGGTCTTGAAGCATTCCAGATCCTTCAGTTTAAACACCATCTTAGTGGCTTGACCTCGTCCGTGTGCCTGAAACATGAGCTGGTGCTGTAGTCCTGCATTTCACTGAGTTCAGCACATGTACAACCTATTTGCAACCTAGTTACCTAGGCTCAGCTTCAGAACCTGCCAAATTTTAGGATGGGCCAGTAACACCATGACCACGGGCCCTCTGTGTAGAAGGGTGCAGGAGACAGGGTGTGTCTGTCTGACCCTCTTTGCTGAAGGCAAAAGATAGGGTCACTCTGCACTCCCATAGTATCCAGCAATTGTCTCACCCTCCTGGTGCTGGGGGCTCAAACCTAACTCAGCCATCAGCTCCCTTGGGGTTTTACTGTTTGCTCACAGAGGGAGTTGGTGAGAAGAGTTCTCTTCCAGAAGAAGGAGACATCCCATCCATAAACACTTCACAGGGGAATATGGGAGAGTGTGAAGCAGCTGAAAGAGGGGTTACTACTGTGCCTCCAGTCAACAGCAACTGTCACAGACTCTTGGCTACAGTCTAAAGCATCAAGAGCCCCTTGAGGTACTGTGCGTTCATCACCAGTTACTACACCAGATTGCATGGCAGCGGTTTAATCACAGAGGCCACGGAGCCAGGGTTGCATATCTAATGTCGCACCTTTAGGAGCTCAGCAGTGTGGGGCTATAGCATTATGTGTAGATGAGTATTGGATACTGTCTTAGATTTCTTGCCAAGATAACAAGAACTGCTTTTTGTGTTTCTATACTTTTCACACATTTGGCTGAAGTCCGTATTTCTAGCCTCAGATCACATATCTCCTAATGGATAGCGGGAGTCTTTTCTTTGTACCTCTGGGAGACCTTAGTGCACTGAGAACAAATCCTCGAGCAGGTATCTTCTCAAACACCCTGCAGCTGTAAAAATGGCAGGACAGGACTGGAGCATTATTTCTTGAGGCCTGTTCTAGGCTCTACTTTTTCCTTTGTAACAGCCTGACATTCCTAATCCTCTGGGGTAATCAGAATGGGCATTCTGCCCACAACACTCCACACGCTTAGCTGGTATATACATGTAAACTAAATTTTCAGTGAAATTTGTCAGAGGCCATGAAGAATAACAAAGAATAAATTATGAGTATCTTTATTATCTTTATGGAATAAAATTTACCAATGTAGCTGTCCCATTTTCTCTCTGTGGGCTTATTTCAATTAGATTTCTTTTAAGAAAGTGAAAATGTGCCATTAAAATAAATCAGTAAAACGAAATTGCTTGGATTACATCACCAAAGAATTAGATTCAGAATTATCACTCTTGTAACATACCACCCCTGAGCTGATCTAGAGAGCATACAGATTTTTCTTAATGACAGCACATTGGTTTCAGTGGCATTGTATTCAGTTGAGGTTTCTTCTTGTGACACTCACTGCACAGGACATCTCACAAGAAGCAGAAATAAGTTCTGTTTTCTTCTTCTTGAGCTCTTTCATCTTTTCTTCTTATTAATCCTTTGGCTTCATTTCTCCAGACAGAAGAGAGAAGTAAGGGAACCGCTCTGTGACTTCTACTGCAACGTGTTTCTGACATGCCTCTGCATGCTATCTGCTCATGCCTGCAACCTCCACACAGTGTGAGCATGGTCTTCATAACCTTCATAGTACAGTCTCTTCCTTCCCCCATGAAAAGCCTTCACAGAGTTCCTTTAGAGGGTTTTCTCCATTTTTAATTCATCTATTTCCCTAAACATGAGACATGGCCTGGTTCCAAACAGCTGATTGATTTCTCTGGCCAGAGATTATTTTCTGGTTGGGAATTTTTTTATTCTAGGTGCTGTAGAATTTCCAGTTATTCTCCTTGCCCAGCCATGCAAGATTAAATGATCCTGTCTAAGGCCATAAAAAGAGAATCTGTTCCCAGTCCTTCCTCTCCAGCCTTGGAGCCTTGTCCTGATTCAGCATGTTCTGTGGACACATGCAGCATTCCTGCTGTCTTACAGTATGAGTCTAGTCATTCTCATCCTGTTCAAATGCCATGGGAAGTCAATGGAATTTATGTATATGCATACATGACCACTTGGATCAACAAGCATGTCACAGCTTCTGCTGCTTCCAGCACAAGGAGGAAAACGCTACACTGACCGGTGTAGGCCCGTAGTATTTCCATGTAAACAATGCTTGCTTGAGTCCCCAAGCTGTGTTATTTATGTCCCCAGAATTGCCAGCTCTACCAGAGGGAATTTGAGTGGTCTCAAATAGCAGTGCCTGGCTATCGCTCCACAAGAATTAAGTACTCCATTGTCCTGGAAAGAATTGTTAGAGCTGTGCTCCAGTTGTTCAGAAGACAGAAAAATGCAACATGTCCTGTGCTCTAGATAATTCGAAGGAAACACTCCCTAAGTTCCTGAGAACCTACAACTGTCATTTAATGAGCAATGAGACCACTCTTAAAGGTAATTAATATCTCTTTTTGTTGTGAAAAAGAAAACCCAAACCGAAATAAAACCAAACTACCCCTGTCAGTAGGAGCCAATGCTTCTGCTCTGCATCAGGGGGTGAAGTTTTAAACAGCATCTCAGGTACATGGTCCAGGACTAAAAAAATTATCTGTGCTAGGAAACATCCCTTCCCAAGTCCTTTACTTACTGAGTTATAGCTGTTGACATGTGAGAATGGCTGTTGCCCTGATCGTGTCACGCCAACATTATTTGTCAGGGATGTTGCCAGTCACCCACTGATTACCAGCTGAAGTCTCTGACCTCCTGGCTCAACCAGCAGTTACAAGTACATCAAGTAGGACATAGGTGTCCCTTAACATCCAAATAAACTATGAGAATAAAGCCCAACTGCCTGTTGGTGTTAACAAAACACATGGAGTATTTTTATCTCTGGAAAGCTATTTCCTATTTGTAATACTACTTGAAACCCCTTCCAAGCTTTCATTTGATGTTTCTCGCATTCATATATTTTATGTATCTTATTTTCATTTTCCAAACATGTTAAAAAATGTTGTCAGGGTGATGGGTCTTGTGATAGGAATTCCTGTTTTGGGAAAGGAATGCCAGAGTTGGAGGTTTTTGCCAGAAGGATGTGAAAGCTGAAGGAAATAACAATGACTGGGGCTAGAGATTTGTCACAGGGAGTCGGAATGTGAAAATTTACAGTCTGGCCATGAGAGAGTCCAGGCCAAAGCCATGAATTTATAGGAAATATTGCCAAAAGCTGGATACTATTATTTTATTCAAACTCTAGTTTGCTTTGCATGAAAAAATAAAAAAAAATTGAGAAATCCCAGAGACTTTGGCTCTGCATATAGAAGAAAAGCCACCTCCATCTCCACTGCTCTTCCCATCCCAGCTAAGGAGTGGAAAGCACGCATGACTGTCCCTGGAGAAATCATGGGAATTCAACCACCCCAAACCTCATAGGGAGAGTTTCTGCTTACTTGGGAACTGCCCTTGCGCTGAGCGCTGCCAGCTCAGACTCTGATGACTTCAAAGGAGCACCCAACAGGCTGGGACCTACTCACACTGACATGTAGCCCCCCAGCCCGGCAAGAAATTCCTTCATTCCTTAGTTCTGCATCCACCAAAGCAGATGCAAGAGTTTGTGGCTTGGAAGGTTGAAAACTGCATTGGTACAGGCTTGTAGATTGCCGCTCCTCTCCAGATAATGCAGCCTTGAAAGTGCCCATCAAGGTTTTACATAAAGGAAAGGCTTTGTACTCCTTTATGCTTTTATTGTCCCAGTGACTTAAATTGTTGATGGGGTTGGTTTTTTTAATTGAATGAAACAAAAGAGTTGTCTTCACTCTTATCTTAAAACTATGAGGTCTGGATCTGCTGGAAAATTGCTTGTGAGACCTCTGGATCTCTTACTTGCACAGAAGTAGCCACTTATATTTATTGCTTTACATATGGCCATAATCCAGCAAATCACTCAGGCATGTGAATAACTTTCAGCATGGAAGTAGTCCCCCATGAGGCAGTGGGACTACCACCACACTAAATATACACATCAAGTGATGAGCTCAGCTCCACACTCGTGTTTTCCCGAGTGCTGCCACTTCTACACATACACACCCAACAGGCTAGGGGGCTTGTTCCTCGGATTCATTTCCAGCTGCATAAATCTCAGTTGCAGATTTGAACTGCGGGCTGCATTGATGGCTACACGCCCATTGATCCTTGCCTGCGTCTGCCCACCGAGGCTATGCAGTACTGCGCTCCAATCAGATTAGATATTCTTCCTCTTTTCCCTTTCTATCCCGAGAAAAATACATGATGAATTTGCGGGGGGGAGCCTTGTTGAGTTTTATAGAGCCTTGCTGCAATGTATGAGTAGTTCTTATCACAGGCACTGAGACACAGACTCCTCGAAGGGCGGGAGCAGCAGGGACAGCTGCGAGCCGCCCCACCTAGGCTGGCCCCGGGGGAGGTGGGGGCTCCCGCCGCCCTGGAGGGTTATGGGCCGGGCCTGTCCCGTTTCTTTTTCTCCTCGCCGTAGTTTGGAGGGAGCGGAGCTGCCTCAGCGTCCCGACGGTTGCGACCATCGGTGGTCCCCTGTGGGGCTTCGCTCTCCTCACGGGGAGATGAGACTACATACCAGGGCATGCGGACCCAGGGTTAGGACCGCAGACAGACAGCGAAATTTAGGGGGAGAGAAAAGGGGGGAGAGGAGGGAATGGCAAATACTGCGTAGCAATGGTAAGACGTGAAGCCGAGAACACTAAGTGCATACCAGGATTTATAGGTGGACTTTACAGGACGTTTTACTACAACCTGGGAGATGATTCATTTTTATACATAGCCTGTTACACTGCGGGGTCGCTCCAGCCGGTTAATGTTCAACGCAGGCCGGGTTTAGCGGTGGGCGCAAGCCCGCGGCCGGGTAAGGGGCTGCGGCCATAGGCCTCGCTCCGCGCCCGGCCCCGCCACGGCCCCTCAGCCCTGGATTTGCGGGGAGAAACCTCAGGAAAAGGTCAAACGGCAGGAGAGACTGAAAGGCGATCACGTCCCGCCATTGCGATCAGGCGTGTGTTTCACGTCGCGGTCTGTGCATGGCCAGTCCCCGCCAAAGCCTCTGGAGCATCCCTTTCATCTGCGGGCGGCGGCTAGAGAGCACAACCCGCACAGCGCTCTGTGTGTGCGCATATGTGTCTGTGTGTATCTATGTAAAATATGCACATGTGCGCAATAGACACGCGTGTATGTGTGCATGTGTGCGCGGGAGTGAACCTGAGACGCTTCTGCGCTGCATCCCGGCTTGGTGGGGAACAACGCTGGGCCGCGGCCGGGTCTCTCCCATACTCTTGCACACTCTTTGCACGCTTGCAGCACACACAGACACACTCGGCTCCTTCCTCAGCGCCGTGCCGCGCCGCCCGGGCAAGCGGCTGACTCCAAAGGGCACTCGTCACTGCCGGAGCGAGGCACTCGAGGCCTCCTGCTCCCGAGTGGGCTACTGGGCAGCTTGATTTTTTTTTTAATTATTATTTATTATTATTATTATTTTTATTTTTATTATTCTTTTCTCCTGGTTTAGGGTTGGCCATCAGCCGCGCCCACATCCCACTCCCGGCGGGAGGCTCAAGCCCCGCAAATTGCGCCTCTCGCCCAAAACTCCCGGAGATATACCATCGTAGAGTCGCTGCAGCGCAGGGCCTGCCGAGCCGCCCCTTCCCCGCGTGGGGTGCGGCCCAGGCTCTTGCCGAAGCGGTGCGGCNNNCGAAGCGGTGCGGCGGAGGGTACATGTCCCCACGTCGGTCACACTGCCTCTCTCCCGTAAGGCCCCGCTCGCACGCTGCCACCGCCGGGCTGCGCCGCCAGAGCTGCCGGGAACGGGTTGGTAGCGGCCGTGAGAGGTCGCGGGGCCGGGGTCGGGCCGGTGGCCCCCCGCGCAGTCACAGCCCGCCCTCCGAGAAGGCAGGCTGGGCTCGGATCCCTCTGTGGCTGCGGCAGCGTTTGCCCTACCCCGCCGGGCTTCGCGGCGGCAGGAGCGACCCACGCTGCCCCCTGCACTTCGGAGGGGGCGAGGGGTGGTCACAGCCGCAAGGGAGAAAGCGACCAAACAAGCCACTCTCGTCCCCGAAATCGCGGATCGACCAGAGGGATGTTCGTCGAGCACCGCCAGAGGGCTGGTTCACTGCTCAGGGGCGAGGAGCACCGGCTCCGTTCTGCCCACTCCAGTCCTGCGGATCTGCCTGTGGGGCCGAGGTCCCGAAAAGCGGCCTCAAATGTCTTTTTCTTTTTTCTTCATTAAAACCCCCAACAAAGCAAAACATAAGAAAATCAAAACAAACAAACAAACAAAAACCGGCACTTCAAACAACAAAAAATTGCCGCTTAAAATTTGCACGTTAGAGTTTATTTTATTTCTCCTCTCTTCGTAGATGCAGGAGGCCGGAGAAATTAATTCCAAAAGGGGTTCCTGATTTAAAAACTTCAGATTTAGCAATCAATTAGTCCGGCATTGTATGGAGCTCCGAAGGTGTAAATCCTTCCAAGTTTCTAGATTATTGACTGTTACGCTCTATCGGGTGCCTAATATCCAGACCTACATGCGTAATGCGCGTACCAAAGCACACATTTAGCAAGGTAAATGATATGTCCCGAAAAAGCGTGTTAGCGCCGGTGCCATGAGCCGATCCCCTGTCCTCCCTCCTTGTCTTACACTGGTATGTGAGAACCCGCCACACCACTCGCACACGCCCCGCAACCCCGTCCGCGGCGGCGGGGGAAGGCGGGCTGCAAACCTGCAAACGCCGTCGCGGCCGCTCCACAACGGAGCATTATTGAAAGAAAAAAATGCCCCCGAAACGCGGCTTTATTGAAGAAAAAAAACCCCAACAACAAACTCTTCGCCGGGCTCAGATGTCAACTATTTTCCCAATGAAGTTATTTCCCTCCAAAAATGCTAATGAGCGCCTAAGGGAGAGAAAAAAGTTATTTTATTTTATAGGTAGAAACAACTGTACAGGTATGTAAAGATAGGTATATCGCTGGTTTGGGAAAGTACACGCGCATGAAAGTGCGCTTACTGAAAACAAAGCAAGGAGAGGACAACGGGAAGCACAGACAATAACCAAAAGAGATACATCCGTATCTGCGCGTCATTTTGACCTTTGCGAGGCGAGGCACTTCTATCTGACGGCCAGGGACTCGCGCACGCCGCCGGGGTTCAAAGTGCGGGAAGACACCGTACGAAAACAAAAGAATGAAGCCGGGCCGGGACACGGCCCCGGGGCGCCAGCGCGGAGAGAGGGAGCCCGGGGACCCCCCGGCCCCGACTGGAAGGGGCGCGCTCCTGGTGCCGCTCCGCGACCGCGGCCGCAGCTCCGATCGGGGGCTGGTGGGGACTGCGAGGGCCGGTGGGATTGTGGATTGGGTTGTGGATTGTTATGTGGATTGGGAGGCAGACGGCGCTGCCCGCTCGCACGCCCGGCGCGGGGGATTGCGCAGCAGGCGGTCTGAATCGGCCTTTCCGAGGGGCAAGGGGGGTGCAAGGGGGTGTGAGTCCCTTGTTTCGCCCCTCTCCCCCCCGCTTCTGCAAATAGATATTTTGCAAATTCCCCATTTCGTTGTGGCTTTTTCTCCCCCTCTTTGAGGCCTCCATTGTTCCAGGTTCACACTGCCACCGCCGATAAGGAGAAGGAAAGCTCCCAGAAAAAAAAAAAAAAA
>VWZS01007823.1:505341-522320 GCA_013397075.1 Rhabdornis inornatus
TTTTCTCTTGGCTTTTTCTGTACTGAAGCTGTCCATGAAAAATACAAAAGTGCAAAAGCGAGAGCAAAACGCCTGGAAATCCGCGGAATATTTAAGGCGATGGTACAGGAAAGGAGGGAGAAGCCAGCAACTAATAAATCCTCGCTTCAGTTTGTTAAAGCTACAAGTTCCTCTAGCGTGAAAGCTTCCAGAACCGAAAACCACTTTCTAAACAAACTTGTTCGACTGCTCTTTGGGGGGGAATAGGGGGGTGGAAGAAAATAAGGAAAAAAATCACTATTTTAACAACATCCTAAATGAGTACTAAGGGACCCTCCCCGCGCAGACAATGGGAAAAACGTGCCCATTCCCAATCCACATCTGGGTGTCTGACCCGTCGGGCAGCCGCCAGCAGCTGCCTTACTGTGTGTATTGAAACCACTCCGGGGNGGGGTACATGTCATCGTAGGGCTGCATGAGGCCGTTAAACTGCGGACCGAAGCCATTTTTGCAAAGCTCGGCTTGCTGGTTCCTTTCTCTCTTTCTCCATTTGGCTCTGCGGTTCTTGAACCAAACCTTTGGAAACGGGGGGAGAAGGGAGGGAGGGAGATGCGAGTTAGTCAGGAACCACCACCACCATGGCAGCCTTTTGCAGGTTCTTGGGACAACAGCCGAGCCTGTCCGTATAGAAGTTATATATAAAAATGTGTACAATATATATATATTAATATATTCCCATGTATATTTTCACCNAACTAATAAATCCTCGCTTCAGTTTGTTAAAGCTACAAGTTCCTCTAGCGTGAAAGCTTCCAGAACCGAAAACCACTTTCTAAACAAACTTGTTCGACTGCTCTTTGGGGGGGAATAGGGGGGTGGAAGAAAATAAGGAAAAAAATCACTATTTTAACAACATCCTAAATGAGTACTAAGGGACCCTCCCCGCGCAGACAATGGGAAAAACGTGCCCATTCCCAATCCACATCTGGGTGTCTGACCCGTCGGGCAGCCGCCAGCAGCTGCCTTACTGTGTGTATTGAAACCACTCCGGGGTGTTTGTGGTAACCCCCACCCCGGTCGAGCCGGGTGGGGGCCGCCCGGGCACCACGGGACGGGCCCGTCTGGAGGTACCGTGCGGACCGATACGAAAACTTCCCCGAAAGCCGCCCCGCGACCGACATCGCTCTGTGCTCCAGGAGAACACCGGGCTCGGCCGGGCCCCGCGCCCTCCGCGTGGCTGCCCCGGCCCTGCGCCAACACCGCCGGCCCGGGGCTGAGAGCCGGCCCCGGTCGCTGTCGCCCCCGGTTCTCACTGTCTCGCTTTCCTCAAGCCACCTCGGAGAGAGGATTTATGTGGGATTTCCGAAAATCTGAAGGTTCGGCCTGTTTATAGGCTTATTTTTGTGTGCGCGCATTGGGGTTTGTTGCTTTTCTTTTTTTCCCCCCAGCGAGGCGTTTGCAGGCTAGCAGGATCCGGCCGCGGTATCTCTGCAGCGCCGCAATGGTCCCATAAATCTCAGAGGGGGGTAGAGGGTGGAGAGAGACGTTCGTAGAATTGTGAAACCCAAAAAAATAGAAAATGCAAGGAAGGGCACATTGGGAGTGCCTCGGAGTGAAGCAAAAGCTCTTGTGTATTTTACATCTTTTTCTCATTAGAGACAGCGCAGGTTGCAGCCTGTTCCAAGTCGCTTTCTTGGCTAATGTTTTCATTAGCGTTTCGATCAAAAGGAGAGGGACTCATTGCACGATGAGGGCGAAAAGTGCAGCAAACCATATTTCAGAGATGCAGAGACAGATCCCAATCTGTCTCGCTTTGACAGAAGTGTCCTGCTCTGCCCTGCTTTTGTGCAAAGGCTCTGAAGTTTACATACGAGCCGAAATCGAAAGCAGCTGCAAATATTTCAGCCCTCCTTCCCTTTCCCGACCCACCCTGACCCCCGCTGCTCCGAGCCGCGGTGCCGTGTCAGGACTTACCCTAACCCTGGCCTCGGTGAGGTTGGTCCAGACGGCGATCTCCTCCCGGGTGGACATGTCCGGGTAGCGATTCCGCTGGAAGGTGGCCTCTAGCTCCTGCAACTGTTGGCTGGTGAAGTGAGTCCGCTGCCGCCGCTGCCTCTTCTTCTTGGAGGGGTCCTCGGGCCCCGCATCCTCATTCTTGCTCTGTTGGCTCTTGTCCTTCTCTGTAAGTGGGGGAAAGAAAAAAAACAAGGCGGAAAACGAGGGCGCCTAAGCCTCCTCAGCCTCCTCTCCAGCGGCTGGGGAAAAGCGTGTCCCCAGCCCTGCTAGATCCTGCAGGCTGCCCCGAACGCGACTCGACACTGTAATGATTAACCCGCGCCGGCTTCGCGCCGCCGCGGCTCCTCCGCGCCCCGCGGGCACCCACGGGCGGCTCCTCCCGGTGGAGCAGCCGCCGCCGGGGCAGCGGGACAGAGTCGCCTCTCCGTATGCAAGCTTTCTGCCTTTGTTTATCCATATTATTCTCCCGTCTGCATACACGTAATGCGTTTTATTTGCTTAACTACACGTGTTATTCGCCCGCCTGTAACAATATTCTTTGTCCGTATATACCCCTATTTGTCCGTCTGTATCGATATTACTCGCCCGTGAGCTCCCACGTTATTTACCAGTCTGTATTCATGCAACTCGCCTACCAGTATACATGCTACTCGCCTATCCTTACATATGTCATTATCTTCCTATACGCCGACACACAGAGACCGCATGAGAAAAACCACGAAACGCATCTCGACTCCGGTGCGGGACGCTCCCGGGAAGAGGGGCAGCGGCGCATTGCGGTCCGCAGGGCTGCCAGCCGGGCCGGAGCAGGACAGGGCGGCGGGGAGCCCGAGGGCTGGGGTCCCTGCCTCTCACCCCCTCTTACCTGCGGCCTCGGGGCTGGAGGTGTCGGAGATGGTGTGCACCTCCAGCCGATGCTTGGCAGACTCCAGGGAGGAGCGCGCCTGCCCCGGCGCCAGCGCCGTCGCCATGGCCAGCGCGGGCTGGTGGTGATGGCAGGATGAAGAAGAGGAGGAGGAGGAAGGTGAGGAGGAGCACAGCTTATTCCCGGCTCCCAGGCGCTCCAGGCTTAACGGGTCCTTCATGCAGTTCATCGGCAAAAGAACGCCAAAGTCTACGTGCGCGCCTGGGGGGTCGATAGGAGAAGGTGTGCGTGTGTCTGTAGGTGTCGGTACGTGTAGGAGGGTCCGCGCAGCGTCCCCTCCGCGGACGCGGAGCAGCTCTGCGGCTCCGGGGGTCAGGGCTGCCGGCCAGGGAGCCGCGCCGGGGCGGGCGACGTTCGACTAGAGCCCGGGCGGCACGGCGAGCCTCGAAGCCCGCGCCGCCCGGGGGGNTGCGCGCCCCATCCAGCCCCCCGCACTCTCCCGGTGATGGGCACTCCCGGCCCCGCAAAAAACCTCCGCCCAGTGTGCCCTGCGGGGGTTACCGCGCCTGGAGAGCCCGGCTTCCGCCGCCAGCTCACGGGGCACCCATCGGAGCGGCTCCGGGCGCGTCCGCTCCTCGCCTCGCCGCACTCCCGCATTCTTCGGGGTGAGGAGCGGGGAGCTCGCCATTGCCAGAGCCGCTGCAGTAGGGTGGAGGAAAGCACGATTCCCTCCTCATGGAGGGGTGGAAAATAAGCAGGACGGAGGCGCGGCCGGTTAGACGGCGGACCTTCTAGTGGTGACAGCGACAATTAAACGCAAACGACAACAACCTCCCCTCTGCGACACAGCCACGGAAAGCGTCACACCGCCCTCAGAGGCCCCCGAGCTCTTCTAGTCCCCGCACTCTCCGGCTTTCTGCTCTTCCTCTGCCCGCACTGAAGGCAGAGTACACGGGGGAAATCCTTTCCTTGTCCTGCCATTCCCGCCCCTTCCTTGCAACCAGGTTCCCAAAAGCTAGCCCCAAGAAGTCTTTTACACCCTGGTTTTACTCGCACAGTAACCCACGGGACCATTCCTTCCTCTCGGCGTGGACCTGGAGGGACCATTCCGCGACCCCGGAGGACCCGGAGCAGCCCACGAATCCGCGCCCACGCAAGCCGTTTACAGCGTTTGGCCAAGTCCCACACCGGGCCAGGCGCCGGCAAACAAGCCTCTCAAACCCACTCCGAGGTTTGGGGACAGGATTTGACCCCTTGCCCGGGCAGCGGTAGTAGAGGAACTGTCCCGCAGTTCCTGCCCATTGGACTGCTTATAGGGCCGGAATGAGGCTACTGTGGACCAGTGTCTCGCAGGAAGGAGGTGCGAGGCTTTCTCACGCGCGTCTAAGGCAGGGGCAGGTTGTTCTCCCATGCTGGTCAGGTCCTCCTGGGGCAGAGGAGTCTGTCCCCGAGCCCCAGACCGCAGAGCCAACACTGTCTCAGGGGACTGTGGCCGTCTTAGGGATGAGGATTCCGAATGAGCCCAGGCAGGAGCGGGACATGCAGATTTCCGTCTCTGTCTTCAATTTATCTGGCTGGTCACTGGTATTGAAAAGTTACCGAAAGCTTCCCCATGATGTGGTCCTACACATCCGTATCCCAAAGCCCAAACTTTACTGTGTCCCGTTCCCATCGCGTCCGCCACACCCCACCCTCACCTCCCTCAAGGGTCTTCCTTAGTCGCTGACTCTCGTTCGAGGTACGTATCACCCATCGCAATCTTAGTTATCGCTAAATTATACATATTACTTTCGCAGCCTGTTAGTAAAGAAGGTTAAATTAATTTACATTCTGCTCATTATCTGGTGTTTAAATGACGTGTTTTTATCCCTGAGATTTGGCAAAGAATCTCTTTCCTCAGACCCCACAGCGTTTCGATGGAGACAATGCTCTTACATTTGTAGTGGATTTTAATCTGATAAGACTCTAATTTGCTTAAGTCTTTTAAATAGGGGGTTTAAAATTATTCTAGCCGTTTTCTTATTGAATTTCCTCTAATTCCCCCAAGATCATAAAGTATATGTGTAAAGTAAATATTTCCTCCCTTAGCACCGGCAGCAGATGACCTATAACTAAGTCAATATGAATCCAGCTCCATTCTGCACAATTTGTTTACCAATCATATCCCAGTTTCTTCTTAACCTCTCGCTACCTCTGTGGTCCCGCACCGAGAACCGCCCCCCGGCTTTTACCCATGGCGAGGTCGTGCCAAGACCGCGGGCAGGGAGCTGCCCCAGCCCCGGCCAAGCGGGCGCGGCCTCGGCCTCTCAGTGATGGGCACTTGCGAGGGGGCGCTGCCCCTCTCCAGCCCCCACGTCGGGGTGAAAACAAGTGCGCAAAGCCCTGAGGAAGGGGAGCCAGAGGGAGAGATGATACGGAGGTATCTCCTCCTTCCCCCGTTTATTTTTTTCAGACGGGGCAGTGCATCCCTGTCTTGGATGACACCGTCACCTCCTTTCCTTTCCTTTCCTTTCCTTTCCTTTCCTTTCCTTTCCTTTCCTTTCCCTTTCCCTTTCCCTTTCCCTTTCCCTTTCCCTTTCCCTTTCCCGTTCCTTTCCGTTCCTTTCCTTTCCTTTTTTACATTTATATATTTTCAGTCATTTTGAGGCAATGCTGGCTTCTTCCGCCGCGACATGAAGCGAGAAGTCCCTCCCGCGTGCAGGTCGCAGAGTGCTTTATGCCCTTGCAGGGCGAGCGCCCGTGTCCGCCGGTGCCCGCCAGCCGCAGCTTCGCTGTCTCGGGACGTTTGACGGGGGCAGGCCATTCTCCGCGCGCTCCCCCAGGGAACGGGGAGAGGAGGAGCAGGGCCCGGCCACCGCACCGCCCTCTCACATCTTTCCTAGCTCCTGCCCCGCGTCCCACAGGCGGGACAGACCTTCCAGCCGTCCCCGCGCCCTGAAAAGGAGTGCACAACACTGGCCCGGGCCCCGGCAGCCCAAAGTGAGAGGCTGTCGGCATTTCCTTATGTGCCTTTGATTAAAACTCCCCCAGGCCGGGCAGGAGGGGAGCTGCCACACAGCATTAGTCGTCATGGTGACCATAAATCACGTAAATCCAAAAATACCCACCTATAATCTGAGATGAAGCTTTTATTTCCCAAGTGAAATAATATTTTAAAAGCTGTCAGCCAACCGAAAAACAACCTAATTGTAGTCACCCAGGTAATATATTAGCGGTAAAGGTTTCAATTAAAATGTCAAGTGTTTTAATTTTTTTTCTGGTGGAAGTTCCCATCGCCTCTCGGGTTCGGGTCCTCGCCACGAAGCCGTCCCCGCCATCTCACTCGCGTACTGTCTGTCCACGCCTGCTGCGTGTGGCTGCCATCACCAAAGAAAACCCCAAAACTATTTTGGGAATTGCTCTCTTCCCTTTTCCCTCTGAGCTGCAGGGCCCGTCGGGGATGCGCCCTGGTGGACTGGGGGACACCGGCCGCCTGAGAAAAATGGGGAATCGGGGATGGTCCCTGCTCCGCTTCATCTTCTTAATTTCATGGGAGTTTTGGTGTGGTTTGTTTCCCTGTTCGTTTGGTTGTTTGATTGATTTTTTGTTTCTGTTTTTGTTTTGTTTGTTTCTCTTTGTTTTGGTATGGTTTTTTGGTTTTTTGTTTTTTTGTTTCTCCACGCTGTATTTTGAGCTCACCCGGGATGCCCAGTGCCCGTCCGGTGCGGGAGGCGGGAGGGCCAAGAGCAGGGCAGGGAGCGGAGCAGCTCTGCTGGGGACGTCGGAGGGTGGCCAGACCTACTGCGAGTATTTATTTTCCCACTTTTCCTTTATCTCCTCACGAGATCTTTGTTTCTAGGCGTAATATTCCCCTAAATGGATAAATTGGTTCTTATGTAGAGCCTCCAACTAGTCCTGTTGTCTTTTACCTTTGGCTTGTTGTCTTTCCCCTATCTTGGATTACCGGCTATTCTCCTCAATGAAGAGCCATTAATTATCCATTCAGTCAATATTAGGAAGACTACAGAGCTTTTTACATAGGATTAAGAAGACATCAGATTGTTCCTTTAGTATATTCCTACTCACGAATAAGCTTTCGTTATACATTTAGTTTTCCCTGGAGTGAGGCTAACAACTGCTGCATACATTATTCTCAGACGGCAACCGCGGAGCGGGAAAATTCTATAAGCGAAGCGCAATAAATAACTTCTAATTTACGCTTGGCGGGGGGTGCGGCATGGGGCGCGCACCGTCTGCGGCGCCGCGCAGGGGCAGCGCACCAGTGGAGTGCTTGTGCCCTGGACAGGGAACATCCCGGCTCCATGGCTCGGGTCATAATTCCGGGGACAAATTTGGCCACGCTGTGTGGAGGAGAGGGTGCCGCTCGGCTCTGCCTGGCGGCCCACCGGCGGCAGCGACGCTCCGGCTCCGCCTCGGCCCCCCCGCACTCGGTCACTCCTGCGTGGGCAGAGGTTGCGCGCCCACCTCGTGCCGGGGCTCAAAAAAGGCACCGGCGACCTTTGCTTTGCACGCTGCAGGGTCTTCAGCCGGTCTGAATGGGAAGCTGAATCAGCGTTAGGTTTTTAACTTTTTCTTTTTGAAAAGAATGTTCAGTTACGAATATTCAGAACAATTTTTTTTCTTTTTGGTGATAGAGTTGAAACAATCAATTCGGAATGGTGAATGGTGATATAAAACGGAATGTATTTTCAGCATTTTATGCTGGAAGCTGCTGTTTCAGCAATACCCAGATTATCGATTACAGGGAAAGATTCCTTAAGTAGAATTCACAGATCTAACAAATCGTATAGATTATATACATACACGTACACACAAATAACTTCAGTATTCTTTCGCCCTGCATAAAAAATTATTCAAACAAACCCACCACTGATAACCATTTACAAAGTGCTGCTGTGGGTCTGCCGAAGCATGTGCTGAAGTTTTCCTAATTTTGTGGGACTGGTCACCTAACAGCAATTTTCCTGTCTCTCTGAAGAAACCTGTCACCCACCGGCCTGCGTTTGACACTCTAGGCTGCAATAACATTTTCATATTTTCCCATTTTCCTTTCCTCGGTATGGCC
Source organism: Rhabdornis inornatus (assembly GCA_013397075.1). Lineage (NCBI taxonomy): Eukaryota > Metazoa > Chordata > Aves > Passeriformes > Rhabdornithidae > Rhabdornis > Rhabdornis inornatus. The sequence continues at coordinate 513,267 of VWZS01007823.1, forward strand.
ACGGACTCGTTTCTTATGGAATAACCCTCCTGTTCCGCGTCCCATTCCCCGAGGGAACCCGGCATGCCGTGTCGTTTTGGAGGGTCTCCTACTGAATTTCGTTTCCTCCTTTCGCAGAACCATCGATTTGACGAAACAGTCGCATGTTTTGCTATTACTGACAGTGGTTCTAGTTAGCGATCATTCTCCTCGTAGCCACCGACGGTGCGAATCCCGCGAAATTACCTCACCGCCCTCGTAATTTCCAAAGCTGTAATGTGACAGAGGGGAGTCCCCAATCACCCCTGCTTCCTTCCCCGCCTCCCTGCTCCCCAGCCAGTCCCAAGGATCAGACTTTTTGCAAACTAAATCCCAAAAGCATGACGCCCTTACGGTCAGGTAAGACAAAAATCAACGAGTACCGCGAGGTTTTAAGCAAATCAAAGCCGAGAAACAAACCCCACCGATATCACGAGAAAACACCCGTGATCTCTACGATTTACAGCAAGTCGCCCGAGCAGCCCAGGGCATCTCGGGGCTTGCCATTATCCGTCGCATAGAGGCAGGGACTGAGGCAGCACACAGGGTTCACCCCCACGTCTACAGGGATATATTCCCATATCTGCAGGGATATATCCGTATCCGAGGTCGTCGCGCTTCCCTTCCCCATAAATGGGAACGTTTTAATGGTCAGGCAACACCGCATTGCTTCTTGGACTTCGACGTATGTTTTAATTAATGGCGTTAAAGGTGTTTAGATAGCAATTTCCCTCGCAGCCCGGCGAGTAAAAAACAGACTGGCTGGTACGGTAACAAGGCAGGAAATTTTGCGTGTACTACAATAATCCAGGTTCATAATTGATGTTTAAGAAAATAACCATTTGTTTCTCGGCAGAGGAAGTCAAAGTTACCGTGTCAGGGAGCATATGTGGATATTACTTTTATAAATACTTAGTCGAATAAAGCTGACTTGGAAGGGCTCATAAATTTATTACATCAGAAAGGTCCCCACTTTCCCATTAGATCGTGCTAAGGGATTTGATTAAGACCACCTGTTCATCGGGAAGAAAAGGCAGAGGAGGGTAAAAAGGCCTTTCTTATTTGCAAACCATATATAAAGCAATGTCACCCTTCCTTTCCATATTATTTAACACTTATTACTGGCCGAGGGGAAAAGTGCCAGACTCTGGTAAAGCCTATCTGTGCACAATTTAATATCGTGTACGTTTCCGGGATTAAAAATTATCGGTTCGTAATACTTCAGTGTTTGGAATTACCCCGGATTTTGCTCGCTAACCGTCCTTTAGCCTGAGCATTTCTTCTTCTAGGGGTTTTGATGTCCAGCTAGCAAATCCTGTTTAAAGTCCCCAGGGGCGGATGGACTGGAGAAGTGGACGTGGCCTCTCCTAAATCCATTGGATGTTATTTGAGAAATAGCGAGCTGTTTGGCCAAACAGGGTTAATACAGTATTCTTACAAGGAAGTGTTTAACCACGAGACCAGGAATACGTGCATTATTAATTCACTCTAGTTTCCTGTATTATTAATTCAGGTTAATGTATTTTATTTAAACAAAATTACGTTTATCTTGGATTAAACAATCTCTCGAAATACAGAGCGCTTGTTTTCTTCTTTGTAATATGTTTGCATTGCTGTTTTTCTTTACCACTCCTCGGCTTGCCTGTCAGACCCCCTGAAAAGGGCAGGGGAAGAAAGAAAAAGGGAAGAAAGGGAAGAAAGCAGCTCGCTCTGCNCGGAGTGGCGCGGAGGGGCCGCCTCCCGCCACTGGCGCTGGGGTGGCCGCCTGGACACCGTGCTGCCGGCGGACTCCGTGCGGCCCTCCAGCGCCCTTCGCTCATTCTCCCCCTTTATTTCCGAAGATGTCCGCCTTCGGGATAAAGACTAGACGGCGCCGGGCTGCACGCTTGGGACGGGGACACAGGACGGGGGGGGAAGGGAAGAGGGAACTGGGTGGGTGGGTGGTCACCGCCCGACGCTGCGCAGCCCTTCGCGGAGGTGGCGCCGCTTCCCCGGGGCCGGCCCGCCTGGCTGCACACCCGCGCACAGCTCCGCACGGCAGCGGGGCCACTGTGCCTCCGGCCCGGCGGGCGGTGGTGTCGCTTACCTAGCTGAACACAGGCGGAGACAAGTTTGCGGCAGTTGGACTCCATTACCCGTTATCTGCAAAAGATGAAGGCATCGGAGTTTTAAAACAATTATTTCGGGATTCGAAAATGCATGCAAGAACCCGAAACACAGCCACCCCGGGAGCTACGTCGCAACGACGCGGGCCGGATCCCGCACCTTTCTCCAGTCATATGCGCAGTGTCCCCTCTCCTTGCCTCAGCCTCGGGTACCACCTAAGTCACACCACAGGACAGGCGCAAATACTCGTGGCTGTTTCCTAGCCCGTCGAACCCTCCGGCCTGCCTGCACCTCTAATTAATTGGGGACGCGTAGGAGAGTCCGCTAACCTTGTCGCTGTGCTCAGCCGCGGGACAGGCCGACCCAGGTGGCAGGGATGCCGTAGGGCACTGGGTACCAGCAGCCGCTTCCCCACCGCGGCGGAAGTTGCGCGGCTGCGCCTCCGCGCTCCCCGGCCGCCACCGCCTCCTCTCTCTATCTGAGAGGTCGGGCAGTAAAATCACAGGATTAGTACCTGATTGAGATGTCTGTTCGTGAGATATTACAAAATTCATTATCACAGCTCTCTACTAACTCGATATGAAGTAACACAGATGGGATTTTATTAGTCCAGGCTTCAAATGTTTACTTATGATAATTTCGGGGGAAATTTGCATGTCACCATCATTTCGGTAATCTTTCTTCTTCTCCGCTTCTTTTTTAATGTCTGGACCCGGGCGCATTATTAGCTGGTGCTTAGAAATCCGGCAGCCTGGAGCCGTGGCATGTCTGGGATGAGCAGCGTCAGACGCAGCACACACCGAGAAGGGCCCCGAGGCCCTGGCCCTGCCACCCTCCGCCAGGCAGGCAGGATAAGGCCGTGGAAAAAGGAGAGGAAAGTGAATAAAATAAAATAAAATAAAATAAAATAAAAAANATTATTAATTCAGGTTAATGTATTTTATTTAAACAAAATTACGTTTATCTTGGATTAAACAATCTCTCGAAATACAGAGCGCTTGTTTTCTTCTTTGTAATATGTTTGCATTGCTGTTTTTCTTTACCACTCCTCGGCTTGCCTGTCAGACCCCCTGAAAAGGGCAGGGGAAGAAAGAAAAAGGGAAGAAAGGGAAGAAAGCAGCTCGCTCTGCTGCAGACGGGGCGCTGTGGGGGTGCCTACCTCTGGGGGCAGGAGAGGGCTGGCGACTTGTTTACGGGCGAGGGGGAGGTGTCAAAAACCAGAAAATAAAAATAAATGCGAGAGCGACGCTGCGTGTCTCTAAACGGCGCGCTGACAGCGATGCTTTTTCAGGGGACACGCGCTGGCGGCGGAAGCTGGTGCGCGGCCGCGGGGGTGCTCGCACCCCCTTTCCCCTTTCTCTTCCCTCTCCCGCGGCCGCGCAGGTCCCGGCGCCGGCGGCGCCCCGCGCGCCGCGGGCGGGCAGCAGAGGGCGCCCTGNGAAGGCATCGGAGTTTTAAAACAATTATTTCTGGATTCGAAAATGCATGCAAGAACCCGAAACACAGCCACCCCGGGAGCTACGTCGCAACGACGCGGGCCGGATCCCGCACCTTTCTCCAGTCATATGCGCAGTGTCCCCTCTCCTTGCCTCAGCCTCGGGTACCACCTAAGTCACACCACAGGACAGGCGCAAATACTCGTGGCTGTTTCCTAGCCCGTCGAACCCTCCGGCCTGCCTGCACCTCTAATTAATTGGGGACGCGTAGGAGAGTCCGCTAACCTTGTCGCTGTGCTCAGCCGCGGGACAGGCCGACCCAGGTGGCAGGGATGCCGTAGGGCACTGGGTACCAGCAGCCGCTTCCCCACCGCGGCGGAAGTTGCGCGGCTGCGCCTCCGCGCTCCCCGGCCGCCACCGCCGCCTCTCTCTATCTGAGAGGTCGGGCAGTAAAATCACAGGATTAGTACCTGATTGAGATGTCTGTTCGTGAGATATTACAAAATTCATTATCACAGCTCTCTACTAACTCGATATGAAGTAACACAGATGGGATTTTATTAGTCCAGGCTTCAAATGTTTACTTATGATAATTTCGGGGGAAATTTGCATGTCACCATCATTTCGGTAATCTTTCTTCTTCTCCGCTTCTTTTTTAATGTCTGGACCCGGGCGCATTATTAGCTGGTGCTTAGAAATCCGGCAGCCTGGAGCCGTGGCATGTCTGGGATGAGCAGCGTCAGACGCAGCACACACCGAGAAGGGCCCCGAGGCCCTGGCCCTGCCACCCTCCGCCAGGCAGGCAGGATAAGGCCGTGGAAAAAGGAGAGGAAAGTGAATAAAATAAAATAAAATAAAATAAAATAAAAAAAAGGCGGGGAAAGGGAACGGGAAGATGCGGTTATCGGGATTCCTCGTGGTCATGTCGTGACATGGCGATTTGTATTCCCAGATGAACGACGCCAGGGAGGAACTCTGCTCCCTCCAGCAGCCGGGCCTAGCACACGAGCAGTGCTTAAATTAATCGGGAAGGCAGTTAAGAGAACCTTAATTCTTCGTAGATGGTCCTTATTTTGGGATCGGTCTCCGTCAAGATTAAGTCCTGCGTGACAAATGCCCTCCCCCGCGGCCTGTCTCTATGGCTGATTTATCTCACGAGTGGAGATACACGGCTCCCCCCACGCACACGCACTGAGGGGAAGTTTTTCCTCTCTACTGAGAGGCCGGTCTCTTCGGATAAAGGTGCCTTTCTCGGACGGATTATTATTATTCCTTCCTCGCTCGTATTGCTCCTTCCCTTTCTCCTCTCCGTATCCTCTTAATTTTTGTTGCAAGGCACATCGCAGCACGGGGCCAAGGGGAGCGTTTTCTTATTGTCTCCAGCCCGGCGACTCAAACGAAAGCAACTCCACTTGCTTTTCCACTTCCCTTTCTCTGAGTACTCAGATTTAAATACCTCCGCACTTCTGCGCGCCCACGGCCCCAGCAAACGCACCAGCCGTGCGACCTTGCCTTTCTCCACGGCCGGGCCCTGCTCGGAACAACTGCAGGGCGCGGACAGAAAAGCGGAGTCACACGGTATATTTCCTATTCCACCCCCACTCCCCTCCTTTTAGGTATCTATCATTATTCTTCGGGAGAAAAAGAAAAATCCACAATCCCCAAAAAACTGGAGTCGCCTGGCAAGGATCTCACCGCTCGAAATGCTGCGGTCCGTGATTTTGGCGGGAGGCTTTCTGCCAGAGGCCCGCGGCCGCTGGGCTCTCAAACGAAAGGGGGTTCCGTGCGGGGCCTACCCCTCCGCGGTGCCCGCGGGGCAGCCGTGCCCCGCCATTCTCTCGCTAGTGCTGCTGGAGGGTCCCAGTCACAGATTCCGCAGCCGGCTCGGCAGACCCGCCCGCATCGTTTTTGGGCGGCCCGAGCCCGTGCCGGCACCGCTGCCACCCCCCGCCCAGGTCCGCGTCTCCGCGGCAGGAAGGCGCTGCCTGGCCAGCCGGTTCTTCGGCGCCCGCCCCGCCGGGGAAGTGGGACCAACACGGCGGGCAAACGGCAGGGGGGCAGCGCTGCTTCCGCGCTGACAACCCTGGGGGACGGGCCGCAGCCGCCCGGGAGGACATCAGCAACTCGAGCCCGCAGGACCCTGCCCGGCCGGCCCGCAGCCCCGCTGCTCGTCCCTGCGTTCGCAGAACTTGGANTTCTCCGCGGGCACGGGCGCAGCAGCGGCGGTGGCAGCCCCCGTCCGCGGAGGGGGCAGGGGGCAAGAGGAAGGAAAAAAGTCGGCGGAGGCGGCGCGGCGGCGGGCTAGGTAGCCAGAGGAAAACCGAGGTGAGCGAGGACGGCTGTGGCCTCTCCGCGCCCTCGCAGGGCTCGCCCTGCTCCGCCCGGCTGGGGAGGGGGGCACAAGTAACTGTGGCTGAAGTTTCCCGGGCCGGGCCGGGCCGGTGGCTGTCCTTGCACCAGGTGTGAAGAGCGATCGGCAACCTATTGGGAAGGGTCTCGGCTTCCTGTTTTAACCCACTTTTTTTCTTTTTTTCCCAAATTTTTCTTACTTCTTACATATATGTATATATTTGTATTTTTTTTTTTTCATACGGGGTGTTCTTGTTCGTGCCTGTATCGGTAACGCTGTGCCGGGATAGCCGAAATCCTGCCGCTCCTCTCTGTTACTCGCCCTGCATCAGTTACGCACGATAGAGAGAAAACGCTACTCTCTCTCCCTTTTCCCCAAAGGACACCGAGCTGCCTCCAGGGGGAAATTTATTTTCGATTTTGAGGCGTTTTCTGCGTTTAAGAAAATAACGACGTCGGATTTCTTTATTCAGATCAAACTAAAGCAATAGGTTTTTCTCGCAGCATTTCTGCGGCTTTGTTTATAGAGGAAACGCGAAAATAAAATAGGCGCTTTACTAAGTCGGAGGCTACACCTGATCTCTTTGTGGCTATTTTAAAATTATTTCAGCCTGTAGTGAATTTTAGTTATTTATAGCCGTAGGCAGGGGGCTAGGCAGTTATTGCTGGAGGGGAAAGCGGACCCTTGGAAGAGACCAAGTTTTCCGCTGGTCGTTAAGTCAGCCCAGCCGCAGCCGGCAGCACTACCGCTCCACGGCGTGCTCAGAAAAGGCAGCGGTCGTCGCGCCAAGCGGAGGGGGTGACTTTCTCTCGCAAGAAATGAAATAGCGTGGGAAAATCTAAGGAGAAATAGATTAGTTAACTGCGTCCCTGGCTACCTGCATTTCTATCCCTGGGAGCGCTCAGCCAGGTGAAATCCAGTTTCTCGGCGCATCCGAAGAAAGAGCGGGAGTTAGAGGGACTCCCAGCTCCCACCTCTCACTTTTGTTTACCCGGGAGAAGCAAATTGCTTGCGGCGGTGTGCATCTTCCTCTCACCTCCAGCTCCGTTGTTTGTTGGGCAGGGAAGGCTGGAACTCCCGCCTTGGCAGCGCGGACGCGGAGCGGGACCGCCCGCCGTTCATCGACCGCCTCCGCGCCGGGCGGCAGCAGTCTCCGTCCGCCCCAGAGAGGCTAAAGAGAGCAGCTGGTGGGAAATGCAAATGGCTTCTGAAGAAACATAAGATACTGGATGATTTTCATTCCCTACTCGAGTGTGTGGAAGGAGCTGGACATACGTTTCACGCTCCTAATCCTTCTTTTACATTTTTAGTCATACTCCTATTAAACAACTAATTAATGCCTAGAATCACCAGGGAATACATTAGACATGCTGCCGTGGAAGAGGGGTTCCAGGGTGTCTGGAAACTATGGAGCCGACTTAATACGAGGATTTCAATTTTTTTTCCCCCTTCTGTCAAAGCAATAAATGTAATAATAGATTTCAGGGCGAGCAAAGGGCGAGACGGCTGTATTTATAGTCTATCTCCTCCCTTTTGCCAGCGCAGTGACAAGGGCTTTAAAACCCCCGAGGAGGCTCCAGAGCCATTCCTCGGCGGGTGAGGCGGCAGTGGCGGGGGGCTTCCAGATGCCCCGGCCCGGCTGGGACGCGAAGAGACGCGCGGAGAGCCCTCCGCCCCGGCTCCCGTCAGGCAAGCCGGCTTTCCGAACCGCTTGGGAAGGGGGTCGGAGTTATTTATCGCCCCAACAGACGGAAAAGCTGTTTTCTTAAAACCTATCGTGAGTCTCCGTTTGCAGACACCTGGCGCACCAGCCATGCTCCCGACTGCGGCGGGTGCCGTGGGGCTTTTCCTGGATGATCCCGGGTAATCCTGGGTCACAGATTGCCGGGTGAGGAAAAAGAGAGCCCGAATAGCTTCTCCACTGCCCAGGGACGAAGGAAGAAAGGAAGGGGGGTGGGGGGAAAGACGAAAAAAGCCACCTCCCCCCCAAACAAAAAGAAAACCCGAATCCAAAAAACCAAACCAACTAACCAACATAAAAAAAACCCCAAAGCGTATGTAGCGTTGACTGAGCGCAGCGCCCAGCCGTGTTTCGGGCAACCCTCAGTGTCCGGCGGCGGCCGCCAGTGCTGGGGAACTGGCGGAAAAGGGAGTTATCCTCCGAAGTGCGAGATGGGGCAATTCACGAGCATTTACTTTCTTCATTCCCGGATTATGATCTCAGCCCTCGCAAGCAAACCCTCCCGTCTCCCCTCAGCCTCTCCTCCCACCTCTCTGAGCTCCTTATCTGTCAGCAAACGAGTATGTAAATACCTATAGCTGGCTATGTTTAACACACTCAAACATTATTGATTTGTTGGGCTGCTCGAATGTTTTCTTTCTGTCCAGATCTGGTTTCAAATTGCTCATTCATTCAGGCTGTTCGTTCCGATGCTACAACACAGTAATTGTTAAAAAATTAAGCATTTCAAATGGACCCATTGATTTGCATATAAATTAAAATTATTACGCCTCGTGAATTCCAGTGTATTATAATCATTTCGAAATTAGCGCTTAACCACTTGATCTGAAAGAAAATATAAATGTCTGTATTGACTTACTAATGAATTGACTAATTAAAACGTCCCGAGGACGTCGTTCTTTAGGAAGATTGTTAAATCGAGGCACATTAGAGGTAGGGATGACGGTGCGAACCGGAGCGAAGCAGCCTCTGTTAACACAGGGTAATATAAGCAGTGATTCCCATATTTATTTTCCTTTGCTTTGATCCCTTACCCCTCTTCTATTATTTCTTCTTTTAAAATTATTTATTTACTGTCTCTTTCTTTATCTCCTTTTCTTTTAAATTTATTTTTTAAAATAATTAAGTAAGAAGAAGAAGCGCAAATATCTGCCTCTATGCTCCAAGTCTGCGGTCGCAGCTTCCCGCGCGGGCGCGGATGCCCTCGGCCGGAGCCGCTATCGGCTCGCATCTCCCCAGCAGCGACCGTCTGCTGGAAGCAGGCAAGAGCGATCAGAGACGGCGAGGTCCGTCTCGCCAAAGAGATGCTAACATGGCACTTACCTTCGTCATGAAACTAGGGGTAAAAAGGAAGCTCTTCCTAGGAGAGGCAGTGCAAAGGAATGCGAGAAGTTCAGAAAAAA